>OZ012659.1:71224821-71338596 GCA_963942545.1 Oxycera nigricornis
TGTGGTCGTGGACGTCAACGGCAAAACCAAAAGTCTTTCAACCGAGCAGTTGAAGCCGGCCTACCTCGCCCGCTCAGATGCGTCGCTGCATCCGGAGCAGCCGGTCACGAAAGACACGCCGGCCGCACAAGACGCGCCGGCCGCACAAGACGCGCAACCACTGCCACACTTGCCGCCATCCAGTCCGCCACACATGTCTCCGACCAGTCCACCACCATCGAAAAGCACGTCAGCCACCCGTCAACCGCCTCTGCCACAGCAACGCCACCAGGCAAGTATCTTGACGAGGGGAGTCAGATTTTCACTTCCTTCGCACCAGGCAAAGATCATTAAAGAGGGAGTGACTGTGGAGCCCCGCAAGCTCCCGCGATTGTCAGAGAGCTCACGGCGCAAGCAGACTCTGCTCCCGCGCCTGCTTTATGCCTGCGGACCAACGACTCGACTTGTTTCTCGCTAGTTTTGTCGCGGCACATTGTGCGACTGCGTTATTAATAAATATTACGAAATAGAGACTACTATAGAATATAAACTTTTAAACCGACGCAAAATAATATGAGAGATCGAATTTTTATAACGGACGGTTACTGGTTTTCAAATATCGGTATACTAAGCTTATGTTCATCTAAACAAAGTTTAAATCGTTCTGCTACATATATGAATACGACAAGACTCAGTTTTTATTTAGAGGGACACCGAGAAAAATTATTATGCCTTGAAAATAAAAGATGTAGTAGTGGAAAGCTTTCCAAGGAATAGCCATCAGTTTCAGCTTTTTGTAATCTAATTAGCGAAAAACATCTACTGGCTATTGGAAAATCTAAAATACCAAGATCATCCGAAAAAAATGAACGTAAGCAAATTTTAAACAGAACTTCATAGGCAAAGACAAAATCCTTTATGAGTAACAGAGTTGCCCGAGAATTTTGTTGGTTAAAGTCAAAGTAGACTTAAGGCCAAAGTTGAAAAATAATTAAATCACCCAAAAAAATCGTTAGTACTACAAAGAAATAAAACATACGGTTAACTAGTTTTCGTAATTGTTGGAATACGAATACATTAAAGTCGTTGTCACTTTCCTTTTCTGTCACTGGGTATTGAAATGAGTCTGATTACTTTAGTTATCTCTGGTTTAATTTTTTTAGCCCTTATGTATAATTTACATATTTTTAAATGAGTTCTAGCTCGCACTGACGATAAAATAGCTAGTTGTGATCTATTCCGAATTTTGTTTTCGGTTGTGTTAAAGATTCTAAAACATTTTTCAGCCGCTAAGTTATATCAAAGGATATACAACATAAAGAAGTCGAATGCTCGAATACTTTTTGGCTCCAGGAAATTTTACCATAGCTGGACATGTGTGGGAAATTTAAGGGGTTTTGCACGAACAGAGAGAAAACGAGCTTTCGCAGGCAGCTTTTTGTCAACAAGTAAGCGTATTTCGATGGTTTTACATCTCTTACGTTGCTCACGTAGATGTTGGCGGGGAGTTTTTCGAGAAATTCATTTCAGATTTGGCAAAGGGAAATAGATCTGACCAGAACTGAAGCCCGAGCCCGCAAGTCGGCCTGGGGTGGTTCGCACCCTCTTACTGACAGCTATGCTAAATTCGACATATGTTCCGGCAAAGTGTTGAACGTTTCGTTAGAGCTTACGTCGAAGTTGATATCTTCGTTAAGCTTGAGTTTCTTGGGTCGTGACCCGAAGAGCTTTAGCTGACGTGCTGAAAGTGAGTTCACTTGAAGAGTGAGAATAAAGTGAGTTTTAAATATGGAGGACTGTGATTTGGAAAATTTCACGGATTCGGTGGATTAATGAATGAAGTGATCGAATGAGAAACATGAATAATATAGCTATAGCATTTGCCAAAACTGATCAGCCTAAAGAAGAGCCCTTCAACAAAGCAGCTTATTTTTACAGTACACTACCGGACAAAATTAAAAACAAAGCGAACCCAACTTCCGTTAAAACGACACTAAAAATATCTCCTTTCGAAGTAAGTTACAAGCAGGCCCGGACCAGCCATATGAGCACAACGTGCACTTGCACACGGTGCCAGTCTGCTATAAGAACAAATGGCAAGTTACAAAACTAATTCTAATCTATTGTATAATATCGGTATCAAATACAAAATGCATTTCACACATAAATTTGAACTGCGTGAATATTTTCGTGGCAACTTTGATTCGTACGTCCATATCGTGAAGTCGCCTCTCGTCTATTTGGCCCCCTATGTGCCGCTCAGAATGGCTTCGACATCAAAATCCATATGCAAAGGGCGCTAGATGAGCAAATTTAAAACATGCACACTCAGTCCATGTCAAAGGCCAAAGCCTCCCGATTGATATGTAACTTAACGCCAAACATGATCAAACGCTTGAACAACATCTATGGAAATGCAACGATCAACATAAGCATCTTCTACAAGTGCATCTTCTAAGGAAGAGTCAAATGCTACAATAAACCTCTATGAAAAATGCAACGATCAACGTAAGCATTTTCCACAAGTGCATCTTCTTAGGAGGAATCAAACACAACAATCAACTTCTATGAAAATGCAACGATCGAAGTAAGCATTTTCCACAAGTGCATCTTCATAGGAATTATGCTAGCCACGGATGGCTTCGCCAGACGCTGCATCAGCATTATTTTTTAATATAAGAAGCTAAGATGTAGAATGTAAGTTTTCTTCTTGTCTTTTAATTCAAATTGTAAAGACGGAAGACGTTTGTTCCGTAATAAATGTAAATTTTAAAAGAGAAAAAAGGTGTTGTAAATTAACTGGCGCCCGAGCAGGGACCGTAATCCGCGATACTTTTTGTGTGTTTGATCCTCGAAGTCACCTTCAAAAGAAAACAAAGGTATGGTCAAGAAGGCCAGCAGAAAGAGCAAAAAGGAGTTATTACCAACCTCGCCGAAGCGGATCGGTCCAGAAAAAGTGACAAACCCTGCCACTAAAAGGAGTAAAATCCAAACAGGAGTAAAATCCAAACAGTAAGCACATCAACACATTTTCTCGAAAAACGACCACCAAGAGTAACATCGCAGGATTAGTGGTTCTGTAAGTTAAGTATTTTAAGAAGAAAATTTAAATATCAATTTATCTCAAATACAATGATAAACAAAGCTTATATTAACAGCTTTTTTATAGAAAGATTAAATAAAATTAAAAAATAAAATAAAATAAAAGAACACATACATGACCTTCGCTTTCAAATATTCTTTAATATTATTACCATATTTTTTTGCTATTATATTATTATCATATATTCATATCATATTGTGTGTATTGTGTTTATTGTGCTAAGTGTAAAAACAAGTTTACAGTGAAATCCTCACGACGACGTTTGAGTGTACTTCATACAATTTTAAATTAAATATCTGGGGACCTTCCAAAATGGCAAACCCCAATAACCGGCTTCGTCCTCCCGTACTACACGCAGAAGCCGCGGAAGGCATCAGAAATGAGGAAAATGCCATTCCTAATAACAAAAATCTAAGCGTAGAACTTATTCGGCACATCTATGAGCATCTGAAAGGAACCCCTAAGTATTATGGGATTCTCTCTGTAATCCGTAATAAAGTCGTTGGGCAGGCTGATATTGCCTTGGAGTCATACAACACTCCACTAAATTGGCCCAAAATCGCAAAATGTTTAACTTTGCATTACGCCGACAAGCGCGATTTGGGTACCCTTGAGTAACAACTTACTACGCTTGTGTAAGGTGCTGAATCTATAAATGAATTTTACCAAAGTCTTTATAGGGCATCTATCCCTTATTCTCAACAAATTGTTTGCCATGGATTTCAATCAAGACTCACTAAACAGTTCAACAGCGTGTTATCGGGAAGAGGCTCTAGACACTTTTGTTAGAGGCCTCAGAGGTGATCTGCCACGATTATTAAGCATTCGCTAACCGGTGGATCTTCCACAGGCCTTGTCTCTTTGCCTCAAATTAGAGAATGTTAATTATCGCACACAACATGCGAACAATTCCATTAGGAAAAATTATTTGCACACCGCACAGGTAGCTCCTCCTTTGCCACCGAAGAAGGACAATTTAAGATTTCAGAGCAATAATGGGAACTATAATAGGTTTATTCACAAACATAATTTTCATCCTGAACTTTTGCACAATCCTCGAGTCAAAAACCGCAATTTGATAGACAATTCCAATACCAAAATCCAGACCCTAAATATAACCAACTACCTCCCAAGCCAAGGGTATACGAACCAATGGACGTAGATCATTCACTTAATTCACACGCGATCAACTACCAAAATCGGAACCTAATGAGGAGACCCATGTTTCCTAGCAAAAGGCCCCAGCAATTGACATCAGCCCAATTAAATGGCCCAAACAAACAACAAAGGCTATTTGCTATGCAGTCAGGAGGACCATCTACAGTGCAAGAAATATCCCCGGAGGAATACATAGACGCGATGGACTTAAATGGAACTGAGAAAACCGACACCGTTAGTTTTTTAGATCTGTGAGCTCTTCGCTTCCGTATTTTGAATACAAGGCGAGGAGTGGACAAAACTTCAAAGTTTTAATTGATACAGGGTCCAATAAAAATTATATTCAACACAAACTAATTTTTAATCCAATAGCTAATGAAAATCCCTCTACAGTGAATTCTGTTGGCGGTGCTGTTAACGTAACGCACCACGCATTTGTAGATTTCTTTGGCCCACACACAGAGAAATTAAAATTCTTTATTCTTCCCAAGTTAGAAATTTTTGCCGGTATTATTGGTAATGATACTTTGAAAATTTTACAAGCCATCATCGACACAAATAAGGATTACATGACAATAAAAACAACCCTTAACATTCCTTTGAAACAACAGCTTTCCCAAATTATCAATCACATCAACATTCGCACGAAGCATATGATGTGCTCCCAAGAAAGTCGGTTGGAAACTATTTGAATAAAAAATGTGGTCTAAGTGCAACCCTTGAGGCCCACACGACTCACTTCCCAGTAGGATGAATAAAATGCTATAATTTGCTTTTATTATTAATTACTATTATTAATAATTACTATTATTAAACATTATTATTCTAAATTAATATAATTACTTTTATTATTTTTATCAATTTTTTATCTAACGATAAAAGCTTTGGTAGAGGAAGACGTCTCCACCACCTGGTCATCCTCTACCAAAGCCTCGGCAACCTTGTCCTCTTCGTCCTCGTCATCCTTCTTGTCCTCCACTTTGTCCTCAACCTCGTTCTCCATCTCGGCCTCGGAATCCACAACTATTATTGAGGGTATTTAATTATTGTTTAAAATAATCATTCGTTATTAGGAATGTTTCACCGGTACTGAATAATTATAATTGACTTTATAAATACATTATAAAATTATAACTAATATTATTTGATTGTTATTAACAATATTAAATTATTTATAACAATATCCAAATATCCAAATTTCACCCAAACCTGATAATATAAGTTTGGAATTTTATAAATTAATCTTTTTTTTTGAAATAACATTTTTTTACAAATTTGATCACAATTTTGCTAAAACGCACAATAATAACAAAATTACTATGAAGGTATTTGGTATCTGCACGAATTAATAGTGCGTATCAACAGTTTAAAACTAAGCAATTTTTAGTCGTTTTTTCAGTTTTTTCATCCTAAATAAAAAACGGCCACAACGATTTTGCTGAAAAGTCATTCAGTTTTAAGTTACGTGATTTTGCGTCAAATGAAACCGGTCACACGTCAACCCAATCTTTGATTCTTGAAATAATCGAGACGAAAAATTATTCCGAACGCACATACGCACATCCGCACATCCGCACATACGCACATCCGCACATACACTCATACGTACATACACACTCACAGACATCTCTCTAAAAACGATGGATTTGGATTCTAGAGACCTTAAAACGTGGAGATATGTCAAAATTTGTGATTCGCAAAATCGACCCCATTACAATAACTTATCATAGGGAACTGGGAAGTTAAAAATTGTCACAATGTACTCTCCGACCCTAATCTGTAACAAACCTTTGGAACAACTGTTAAAGGAGAAATTCGTACGACTACGAGCGATCCTGTATATTCAAAATCGTATCCATATCCTCAAGCTCTTAAAAGTGTAGTCGAAGACGAAATTCAAAAGCTCCTAATCGACAAAATTATCAGACCGTCAAGATCGCCTTATAATGCCCCTGTTTGGGTGGTTCCCAAAAAGGAAGATGCATCTGGACAAAAAAAGTTTAGACTTGTTTTTGATTACAGAAAATTGAATTCTATTACCATCACAGATTCATACCCAATCTCAGAAATAAATGAAGTTCTTTCTAATCTGGGTAACAACAAATTCTTTTCGATTATTGATCTTTTAAAAGTGGATTCCACCAAATAACTCTTAGACAATGTGATATCGAAAAGACAGCGTTTTCCATAAACAATGGAAAATATGAATTTGTTCGATTACCATTTGGACTAAAAAATGGTCCGCCCATTTTTCAGCGTGTCTTAGATGATATCCTTAGAGAACACATCGGCACAAGATGCTACATTTATATTGATGACATAATTATATTCGGCCGAAGTGAGGAAGAACATTTAAGAAACTTTGAAATTGTCCTCAAAACCCTAGAAACAGTTAATATGAAAATAAATTTCGACAAATGAATTTAAAGAAGAAGTTGAATTCTTAGGCTTCATAATAAGTACTAAAGGGATTAAAAGTAATCCAAAGAAAGTAGAAGCCATTGTTCCTTTCCCGCCTCCGAGGACGCTCAAACAACACAGATCGTTTCTTGGTATGTCAGGGTATTACAGGCGCTTTATCCGAGACTACGCTCGAATCGCCAAACCCTTGACATCCCTTTTAAGGGGGGAAGATGGACGCGTGTCCAAGAATCTGTCTAAAAATAAAGCTATTTTTCCTGGAAAAGAAGCACTCGACGCATTCGAAAAGTTAAAAAGGTCTTTAGCATCCAAATAAGTGGTTCTAGCACACCCTGATCTCTCAAAACCCTTTGAGCTAAGCACTTATGCGTCTAATTTTGCTGCTGTTTTGGCACAAGAAAATAGACCAATCTCCTTCCTATCGCGAACACTTAGCAAAACAGAAGAAAACTACGCGACCAACGAAAAGCAGATGTTGGCCATAATATGGGCACTCAGCTCGTTGAGAAATTACCTGTACGGTTCTAAAAAGGTGATAATTTATACAGATCACCAGCCGTAAACTTATGCGCTTAGCCATAAAAATACGAACTCCAAAATGAAGCGCTGGAAAGCAATTTTGGAGGAATATAATCACGAATTGAAGTTCAAACCAGGCATAGCCAACATTGTCGCAGACTCACTTTCAACGCCACCGAATTCTTCAGAAGTCAATTCATTGACACCCACTGAACACAATGCGGACACTTCATCCTATGATCTCATAGTCATAGTAGAATCTCCGATTAAAGTTTTTCGGAATCAAATCATTCTCAAGAAAGGGAACGAAAATAGTTATCAAGTCGAAAATCGTTTCCAGCATTATATAAGGTATACATTCATTCAAGAATCCTACACGGAACAACAGCATTCAAATTCTAAAAAGATATTTAAGTCCAACAGCAATTAATGGACTATGCAGAGACGAATCCACATTAGGCATAATCCAATCAGTCTATCCAAATCGCTTTAGAAACTATAAAGTAAGATTCACGCGAAAAATTGTAGAAGATGTTCCTAATGAATTTGAACAGGAAGATTGAATTCTGCGCGTGCATAAAAGAACACATAGAAACGCAGAAGAAAACCGCCAACAATTGTTAGAAAATTTTTACTTCCCAAAAATGGCTGCCAAAATAAAAAGATTGGTAAAAAGATGTATTGTATGTAAGGAGTGCAAATATGATAGGCACCCTTACAAGCCATTTATTCACGCAACCCCAATTCCCAAATATCCGGGTCACACGATACATATTGACCTATTTGCCACCGAGAAACACCGCGTTCTCACGGCAATAGATAAATTTTCTAAATTTGCGATTGTTAAAAAAATCGCTTCTAAATCAATAGAAGATTTAAAAGGCCCTTTTAGAGACATTCTTTTTTATTTTTGTATACCAGAGAATGTGGTAATTGATAATGAGGGAGCGCTCAGATCCTCCACATTAATGTTCATGTTGGAGGATGAATTACAAATAAAAACCTATCGGACCCCTCCTTATAAAAGTGAGGTCAATGGCCAAATAGAAAGATGGCACTCAACATTGACTGAAACAATGCGTTGTTTAAAAAGGGAAGAACCAACAAGTTCTTTTGACCAGCTTTTAGAAAAAGCAGTAATAGAGTATAATCACTCAATTCACTCCGTCACTGGCAGAAAACCGGTAGACCTATTCTTTGGACGTTTAGTAGCGCCAAGTCTGAAGACATCGAAAACATTCGTAAGAAAAATATTGAAAAGCTAAAGGCTAAGCAAGATAAAGACTTGCATTTTCACAACAAAACCAGACAACCTACAAGAAATTATGAGATAGGAGAAAGAATATTCGTTAGGCAAAACAAGCGTAAAGGCTCTAAACTCACACCTCGATATCAACAAGAAAAAGTAAAAGAAAATAATCATACGACCGTACTAACAAAATCCGGACAAATCATCCATAAAGATAAAATTCGTAATTGATTTTTTCAGGTTGATACTTAAAATGGTACAAACAAAAGTGCAAATCCTCGATTTGACGAACTCTCAAGTGGTGACCCATCATTTAGGCCAGACACGAATTCAAAACGGAAATTTTTTATTAATCCATAAAATCGATTTATACCAGTACAAAAAATTCCTAATAAAAACGGAAAATATTTTAAATCTATCAGTTGTACAGTATCATCCACTCGCGCGATATTTGGCACATGATTTAAGCCAAATTGAAAATCTCCTCCATAATTTGAAACCACGAAAAATGAAAAGGTCACTAGATTTTATAGAACAGCCTGAAAATGGCTTGCTGGTAACCCCGATCATGAAGATTTCACTACTATTAAGGAAACTGACGATGTATTTGAAATGTTATTAATAAAATCGATTAAGAAAAATAAATGTGTAAACGAAAAATAATAAAATAACGTAATGCACTATTTGAGATGTTTAATGAATGTAAAAGTTTTAATTTCTTTTCAATTTGTAAAGAAAAAGATTTGTTAGATATAAGTTACACATCCTGTATACCAAATCTGCTGAACAGCCTAGAAGCGAATTGCAACATTATCAATATTGAAAGCATCCCAACCATCGACAACATCTCTACTGGCATTTTACTCCTCAACAATTTCCATGGCGATCCAACAACAGAAGATTCCTTTCAACAAACGCCGAACAACTAGCTTCTCAATCACCAGCAGGATCAAGTAACTGGGATGATTAAGCTGCTAACTATACGTCAATACTAAGGTTCAACAAAAGCCCATATCTTTGACGATTGAGGACCATCGTCTTAAAAGGGGGAAGACTTAACACCAAACATGATCAAACGGTTGAACAACATGTATGGAAAATGCAACGATCAACGTAAGCATTTTCCACAAGTGCATCTTCTTAGGAGGAATCAAACACAACAATCAACTTCTATGAAAAACGCAACGATCAACGTAAGCATTTTCCACAAGTGCATCTTCATAGGAATTATGCTAGCCACGGATGGCTTCGCCAGACGCTGCATCAGCATTATTTTTTAATACAAGAAGCTAAGATGTAGAATGTAAGTTTTCTTCTTGTCTTTTAATTCAAATTGTAAAGACGGAAGACGTTTGTTCCGTAATAAATGTAAATTTTAAAAGAGAAAAAAGGTGTTGTAAATTAACTTGTACGTTTGGTGTCGACCATAGTCTATGGATAAACTAGTCGTTAAACTTAGAGCAAAAAGTGGACTATCAATTTTCAACGACGGGTAGCTCCGAGGAACTACCACGAGCTTTAAGAACGAGCACATGCTCTGCTCTGCTCTTCTTCTGTTAAATTTCTCTTAATGCACTGTTAAATTTAGTTTTAAAGCTTAGTGTATTTCATTTCCCCACCTAGAGTTTTCCCACTGTACATTGTATACACTGTGGTGTCGACATCCAATCCATATAAAAAGGGCGCTAGATGAGCGACTTTTAGAACTTTCACACTCAGTCCATATCGAAGTCCGACATGGAATTCGATTGTATGAATGGAGTATATGGGCGACTGTTGTGCAGATTTTAAAAGTGCACATCGCTTGTTACGCCCTCGGAGAGAAGAATATATGATTAATTAATAATTCACTTATTAATTTTTCTGTCGAAGCTTTCAGAAAGGAAAAACACAATGATCCTTATTTATACACGACTTTTATTAATTTATTGATTATATCTACTATTTACGGTATGAGCCGTCTTGAATCTTAAAATCGACTGCCTTAAACTTATCTTACACATTCTAATTACACCTCAGTTGCTCTTCATAATGTTTTTAAAAAAATGCTGTTATGTTTGCAAGAAAGCGCATTGCCTTTCAAATTATTCAGAATACATCAACGAAACTAATTATGGTTTACAAAGACAATTTACACATGGTGACTTGAGATGCACTATCAGATGCGTGGATTTATATATACATCTCAAGTGCAGAGAATAACCATGCGTAAATCGCGTTCAAATCACATGTGTTTTTAGATTACGTGGTGATTCGTATTCACGGTGGCGATAATAAATATTGGTGTGGACTAATTTGGCTGTCCATTAGGAATATTTATTATGCATCCGAAATATGTGTAAACATTATGGAACGTTATGACAACAAAAATGATAGAATCTAATAGTAACAGAAACCAGAGTCCTTCAAAAAATTTAAGTCAAGCAGTGCATAAAACCTTCTCCCTTTAGAGTGTTTACGGATATCTAGAACGTAAACATCCGGACAACGGCCCCAATCCTAATTCTTGTTGGAGATCGCCATCATTACCGTGTATTTCCCGGTTTGATTGCCTTTCCGGTATAGTTTCCAAGGCCCAACATTTTCTTAGGCAGAAAAAGGAAAATATTTTTGTAATGTTTTTAAAACAAGAACATCTATAACATGTGTATGCAACTATTAGAACGAATATCGTTAAAAGCACACCTCCCACTAATGATCGTGAATCTGGTGGAATTGGCGATAAGGCCGTTTCCCAAAAAAGTTTGAAACGTCGAATTTCCACAGTCAAATCATGAAGATCCTCCAAGTTTTTATTTCTCAATTTGGTTAATGGTTTGTCGTCAAAACTAAATTCGTCTAATTTAATCAGTTCGCAACAATCAGATACAACGCGCATCCTGTCGCGATTTTCAAAAGTCATATTAACAATTATCCAGCAACTAGGAATGGTTGGTGTTAAAATACCAACGCCCATCAATGCGATTTCTTCAGAGCTGTTACAAATAAATCTTCCAACTACTGTCGGATATACTACAAATAAATATTTGTTTTCATCTATAGAGTGATAACTTTCTATGTCAATATTTAAACCTTTAACATTACAATTTTTATGTGTTTGTCGCAAAAATACGTTAATTTCACAATCAGAATCCAAAGCAGTTTCACTTAAAATTAAAGAATTACATATAAAAATTGTGTTTACTTTCTTACAATTACTTAATTTTTCTAATGTAGTGTATTTTTCTTTATCTTCTTGAATGATAAAGAACTTATTCGCAATTGCTCAATTTCCATATGAATAAACTCAAGTTTGTGATTAATTTTTGTCATGGATTCCTCGAAATAATTTTCAAGTTTATTATAACGATCTGCATTATCTGCTTATTAACTTCTTCTACAACCGAATTAAGTTTTTCTTGCGTTAAATTTGAATACTTAGCAATGTTGAAAACTTATTCAAAGATTCCATAAGTGATAGATTTTCAGTCATGCCGTCTTTGATACGCTTCCCGTTATTTTCAAGTGTCTGAATGACATTATTGTAATAATCAACGCCATTCTGGTCAAGTGTACCAAATAAAAATTTGAATCCGCTTCCAATAAAATTCAAAAGTCCCTTACGAATACGTTTAGCTTTTGTTTCCCCCAATAATTGATAAACCAATTCTAGTTTGTGATTCTATCCCCGAATCTCTAATTTAGCTTTATGTTGATATGCTGAACATTTGGGGAGACTAGTAACACACAAATCGTTAATTCCAGAAAATAAATTACTAATTTGGTCAACACCTGATTCTAAATCTTCTAAATGTATAACGTATATCAAAGTAAGCTTATTACTAGTTTCCTTAGCCTTGCCTATGTGTTTAAAATAAATTCCCGCGTCGCCATTTAACTCATCAAGCCGGAAGTTCCGGGCATTGGTGACTGCGAACGAGTTCCTGTAACATAAAGCTTAGCCTTGTTGTATTTCTTAAGTTTGGTTTTTATTTTAACTATAACATGGTCATTGGTTACGTCGAAAACTTGAAAAGGACCTTTATATAAAGGTGCTTCCTTATCTAACCTCAAGAAGTTTTTAATCAGAACTTTGTCCCCTTTTTTTAAATTTTGGAACTTTTCAGATATGCTCGTCGTAACGTTGTTTAGAAGTTTTTTTATGTAGTTCCCTTTCCTTTGCTATTCTTTTAATTTCAATTAAACGGGCTCTCAGATCATCAATATATTCAAAATAAGTTTTTGATTTGAATTTGTCAACACCATTTAAATTTCTTGGTATTGTCCCAAAGAGCATTTCGTGTGGAGTAAATCCGGTAGTATTATGAACAGCATGATTATAGCTCTTAGCAGCAAACATCATTCGTTTGTCCCAGCATTGCATTGCAGTGATGCAATCGTCTTTTGTTGACCTTAAAAATTCCCACAATCTGTTATGCGCTCTTTCTATTCTTCGATTTGATTGAGGATATGCTACTGTAGTCGTAACTAGTTTAATTTTTATCATTTTACAGAAAGCATCCATCAATTTATTACAAAATTCAGTGCCATTATCTGTGAGGATAATTTTCGGTGCACCAAAGTAAGTTATCCAATTATACATTATGGCTGTAGCCACAACTTTGGCTGATTCATCGACAATTGGAATAAATCGGATGTATCTAGTGACTTCATCTTGAATAGATAAGCCATATATATTTTTATCTAGTGTTGTGTCGAATGGTCCAACCAAATCTAAGGAAATTTTCTCCATCGACTCTTCACAAGACGTAGTGATAGTCATGGGATTCCTATGAGGTTTCCTATTTACTTTGCTTCTCTGGCAAGCAAGGCACTCATTGACAAACTTCTCGACATCCTTTTTAATATTATGCCACATGTAACGACTTCTAATTTTAGCAAACATTGCTTTTTGTCCCAAGTGTCCTTCCCCATCAGACCATTGTGATATTCGCGAAGTATTTCTTTTTTTCGCTCGGAGTCTTCGACATACTCGATTTCCCTGTTTGGAATTATATGTTCGTCATAGTTATGTAAAATTCATTCTGACGAGATCTGCTCCTGAGAAGAGATAGTGTCGGTTATTACAGCATTAGGTAAAGGAGCTGTATTTTCTGTGTACCTAGTGGGTTTTTCATTAGAATTGGCTGGTAGGATACCATCATTTTCTAATTCTTGCGCTCTACGCTCATATTCCTCATAGATATCATTCAACAAATCGTCATTAGGATTTTTTGTTTCGATAACCCTAACATTTCTAGATAACTCGTTAGCCACGGCATTATCTTTCCCTGTTACAAACTCAGTATCATATTCGAACTCTTCGAGTTTGAGTTTCCATCTTATCAATCGGCTACCAGGATCCTTAACCTTGAATAGACACAAAACAGGTCTATGATCTGTTCTCACTAGAAATCGTGTACAATAAACGTAAGGACGAAATTGTTTAACGGCCCAAACAATGGCTAAACATTCTTTTTCCGTGGTGCTGTAATTTCTTTCAGCTTTGTTCAATGTACGACTAGCGTATTGAATCGGTAAATCCTTCTTACCGGTTGAGTCTTCTTGACTCAAGACTGCTCCGATTCCATAATTTGAAGCGTCAGTTGTAATAATAAATCTTTTAGAAAAATCTGGGTCTTGGAGTATGGGATTTTCGGTAAGCATCCTTTTCAACGTTTGAAAACTAGCTTCCTGTTCATCTCCCCAATCGAAAACAACATCCTTTCGTAAAAGTTTATTCAAAGGTTCTGCTATCAAGCCGTAATTTTTGATAACCCTCCGATAATAACCGGTCATGCCTAGAAATGATTTGATACCCTTTTGATCAATTGGTCTAACCATCTTCTCGATACTAGAAGTTTTTACCGGGTCAGGACGGACACCATCTCCAGTTATAATATGTCCTAAATAGCAAACTTCCTTCCGTAAAAACTCACATTTTTCTGGCTGCAGCTTCAAATTAGCCCGTTTTAGTTGTTCCAGAATTTTACACAATTTACTATTGTGTTCTTCTAAGGAAGAGCCATAAACAACAATATCATCTAAGTAGACGAAACACTTTATTCCTTGTAATCCGGTAAGTACGGTATTCATGAGCCTCTGAAAACACGCAGGAGCATTTTTCAATCCAAAGGGCATTCGTGTAAACTCGAAATGTCCATAAGGAGTACTAAATGCTGTTTTACACATATCTTCTTCCTCAAGAGGTATTTGATGGAAACCTGATGCAAGGTCCAAAGTAGAAAAGTATTTGGCCCTGCCTAACTGGTCTAAAATTACAGTAATATTTGAAAGAGGGTCAGAAATAGTTACGTCATTCAATTTCCTAAAATCGATAACAACTCGCCATTTCTTAGCACCGCTTTGATCAGCTTTTTTTGGGACAATCCACAAGGGTCTGTTCCATGGTGATTCGCTGTCTCTAATTATTCCATCATCCTTTAACTTATTTAATTGGTTCCGAACCTCTTCTTCGTGAACCTTCGGATATCTTTATCCCTTGGAATAAATTGGTACTGTCCCAGTTTGGACCTTTATTTTGTGTTTTATAAAATCCGTTGCAGTCAGTTTTTCACCTTTCAAACAAAATAAACTGCTGTATTTTGAAATAATACTATCAAGTTCAGACTTTTCAAAATCACTCATATGAGATGTTCGAATACTGTTGACAACGTCAAAATCTCTATTACCGCAAAATTTACCTAACTGTTAATTTTCTTGACTTTCAGCTCTTAAAGCTACCTTGGAAATACATTTTCGTTAACAATAGGAACCAAAGCTTTCCCATTTCTTACCTTTGCAACACAATTTGGCACAAATAGACCATCCAGTTCTTGTGATGATATCACAACATCTCCATCTTAAATTGCACTGTCAACAGCAACGATTCGAAAGGATTCGGAACGCCTTTCGACAAATTTTTCTTCATTTTCGTAATGAAGATCTATTCTTTCATTCAAACCCTTTCAAGTACCTTCTGAATACAAGATATCATACTTAAGAAGTAAGTGACGTACCACAGAACCGGTTTTTGTATGGGTGGGAACGGCATTTTCAATCTTTTTCAATCAGAGTAGCGAGTGGCTTGGGTTACCACGTTTGTATGGCTAGGATAGGGTGAATCAGAGTAACTTGGTCTTGGGTAACGGAGGAACGAGTGCTAAGATTGTGGTTTTGTATCAGGTGTGTGGCGTTGATTTGTTGTTTGTAAGAGGAGTGTTGCGGTTGGTTGGTTGGGGTTGTCAGGTGATGTGCGGTGATTTGTGTTGGTAGGAGGGTGTAAAGGTTTGTTCAGGCGTGTGTGGTGGTGATTTATGTTGTGTTGTGAGGGGTTGCCGAGCGTGGTTGGTGGAAGGCTATGGAGGGTCTGGGTGGCTGTGATTTGCAGTGTTGGTAGAAGGGTGTTGTGGTTGGTTGGTTGCGTCAGGCCGTGGTAGGGTGTGGAGGATCAGGTGTGTGGTTGTGATTGGTAGAAGGCTACAGAGAATCGGGTTTTTGCGGATGTTTGGTTGCGTCAGGCCGTGGTAGGGTGTGGAGAATCATGTGTGTGGTGTTGATTGGCGGCGCTGGTAGAAGGCAACAGCAGATCAGGTGGTTGGCGATGATTTTGAACGTTGATGGAACGCTATAGAGGGTCGGGGTGTTGCGGTTGGGTGCGTCAGGTAGTCATAGGTAGTAGAAAATAGGGTCAGATGTTTTGGCTGTAGCTGTGGTTTGTGAGATGTGTCATGTATTGGGAGATGTTGTGTGCATAACTGGTTGGTTGTTAGGAGGGTTAGAGTACGTTAGAAATGCTGCTAAAGTCCATTTTTGTAAAATGGTGAAATAAGAGCGGAAGAAAACCAGACAGAAAGAACATGATGTCGTGAATATTAATTATTTCGCTTACGAATCAACAGAGAGACTTGCAAAAGAAACTATATTAATGTATGCATGTATGTTCAAACTCAACTTGAATTTCGATCGTACCAGCAGAGGAGTGAGCTCCTTGTAATATCGATATGTAATATCTGCTGCTATATATGTATGTTCAAACTCAACTTGAATTTCGATCGTACTAGCATTGTACATGTACAAATTCAAGTTGACTTTCGTTCGTTAGCGATACCGTGCATGTTATTGAAGTTTTCCTTCAAGCGAATGTATGAAGCACCTGTTCAAGACCCCCCGAACCCAATAACCTTCAAAACGCCGTGTTACTGTACGTTATATGTAGCGTCTGTTCAAGACAACGAATGATGGGTGAAAAAAAGGGTGAAATTTTAATGATAATTGCCATCCAGGCTGAATTCTATATAACTATGTATTAATTTTCTTAATACTGCGAGACAGTCTACCAGGAGTTCATTAATTCAGGAGGTTAAAATATCTCAAGTCTTTTTTGAAGACAAAGGAATGATGTGTGTTTTATTGTAATTAAAGGTATTTCCCCAAGGTTGATCGTGACGACGCATGGGCCGTCAACAGGTGCTTCTTTCGTGTAGAGATGTATCATGAATGATCAAGTTATGCGTTGTACGTAACGACTTGTCTTCGCATGAGTTTTTCTTGTTGTTTGCTGGGGAACTTTAGATTTGAGGGTGAATATCATTAAAATAACGCCTTGTCTTCCGCATTCTTGATGACTTTTTGTGTTGTACATATTTTACACTATATTGCGAAATGTAGTAATTAAGTGGTATGGCCCAATTTGCAATGCGAATTAATTAGCTTCATGAGAAAATGACGTTTGGTTAACACCGCCGGTAGCACAGACTACATGCATATGCTTGCAATTTGTACATTGCCAATTGTGTTGCGTGTGTTTTCATTAAAAAAGAAATATTATTGGAAAGATTTCAATATCACCTGCATCTTAAACTGAAATGGAACACTATAGATGACGTCAGGGAGGATCCGAAACGTCCGGTTGTGGAGTTGTTGTCGAATGTTACGCGTCTTGCGTTGAATTCAGGTGAAATGGAATGATGTGAAATGGTGTAATACATAACTAAACTGTGTGTATGCCAATTAGAAGATGCTTTATGGTTGCTTACGCTTGCTTGGTACGCTTGAGGCAAGAATCGCTGGACATGAAAAGACCTGTATATTGAACCAACTGAGGGTGAATATAATTAGTGTCTGCGGAAACAATGTGTTTTAAGCAGGGCATATTTAATTACTTTACACGTGTGGTAAAGGTGAAGGTTAAGACTGATGGTTGAATGCTTTTGTGTTGCGGATTGCGTATTCGTTCTGTATATTGAAATTATCTGAGGATGAATATAATTAGCTCGTGTGGAAACATCTGCTATTGACTTTGCAATTACTCACCCGTATTACCCTTTGGGCGCGTAGACAGTATAAAAGTGAAGGGTTGCAGTCAATTATCGCGCAGAAGTTTTTGAAGTCTTTTGGAACCAGTCCGATAGTACAGGAACGGTAAGTTTTTTATATTGTTGTTGTCGTATATTATTTTATTAAAGTATACAAATTTTTATCCTACAGTCATCCTTTTTTAAAGATTGTGGCCACACAAGGCCTAAGCTAACCTAAGTCAGCTTCAGCTGACTTAGGTTAGCTTAGGATGAATAGTCCAAACAAAAGTATACCTAAGCGTATAACTTTGGACGAATATCGCAAAAGATATTCTGCGAATTATGAAAAGGAAGAAGGGAAGCCTGATATTCAGGATATCCAGCAACAACTTACAGCCTTTTGTTTTGTTGAAGAACCAGCGAAATCGAGTCTGGAACTCATAAAAACGACGTTATTTGCGAAGGTAACAACAGCAGATAAAGGTCAAGAGCTGAAAGGTGTAAATCGTCGAGCATCACCCCCTTCCAGGGCCTCAACCACTAAGTATAGAGAAGTTACAAAGGCGACTGCAACGTGCACGCTCATCACGTGAGCCTGTACCTGTACAACCCCCCCCCCCCAAAAAAAAAAAAGAAGAAGCGCGCTGGGCGCCTTCTTAAGTTGCGCCAGCACAGAGCCGAGCTCACGTTTGGAGAGGAAAAATTAAAATTAATTAACATTTTAAGAAGTTTAAAATAAAATATAAAATTTAATAGAAATAAGGGAAATTATATAATAATAAAAGATGGAAAAAATAATCAAAGAGTTTAAAATAATGTTAACAACAACAAGTTTTGAAACATGCATTACATGGTTAAGATGCACAGCTGATAAAATTAGAAAGGGAAATATTCATTCGACAGTAGAGGAAAAGTACAGATTTTTATCACAGTTAATAGCGTTTTCAAATCTACATCACACGTCAATTTCAAATGTTTTGTTAAGCGATATAGTAAATCTTTTGGCTAAAAATGAAGACGCGTCCAGGGCTTATGATGTTCGACAAGAATGTGTTGGTAAAAGTAATCAACAAGGGGAAGGTTCAAGTGATTTATCGAGTTCGTTTAAAATTATTTCTCGGAAAGAGAAGATATTTAAAAAATTTAATGTCACAGAAGTCACCTTAAACTTTCAGATTAAAGGTTTCACCAATATAGCTGATAGTCCTTTAAGTGCACTGGAGAAAATTTTCGATAAGGTACTTGAAAACATTGGTCCTAACGCAAATCCGGAGTGCGAAATGAGTTTTGCAATAACACTACCGCAATCACCACACGTGAAACCCATATGGTCAACTTTAAAGCCCATTCAGGAAATTAATGGTAAATGTATAATTGGCCTTATAGCGAATGTGAACCAGTCCAACACGAAATTTCTTTATCTTTCTGATATCGTAAACATTCCTTCCGGCGGGGGGCGCATAAATATAAAGTACACAGATGATGCTGACCTTTTAAAAAGAAAAAAAGTTTTAGTGGATGTGGGAAAAGCCGCTAACGCTAAGGATCTTTCATGCTTACCTAGGAGTATTTGTTATGCAATGGAAATGGCTGAGGGTGATATAAATCGTTTAAATACTTTAGTCATTTTACAATCGTTAGATTTTAAGGCTGGTCGATTGTGTAAAAATTCTAAAGTGGTTATTGGAGAAAATGGCTGCAATATCCTAGATCTTTATACATTTCAAAAATACTTATGTGGGTATCAAATTGTTGTTTTCGATAATATTCGAGATCCGAGTTCCATCCTTTTTAAAATTCCGCTACAGGATATAACAGCAAAAAAATTACCTCTTCTATTTCGAGAGTACAAAACATTTTTACGTCATAAAATTGGTCACCGGATTGTTTTCCAAAAGTTATATTTGTAACTATTGCGATAAAGTTTCAAATCATTCGTTTCGTTCATGTGAAATGAAATGTCCGTACTTTATCACATTCTCGCCTTGAGTGTATGTATCACAGATGGTTGATTGTAGCGAGTGTAATCGCGGGTCTAGAGGACCGCTATATTTCGCTAACCATTTAGATAAAAAGTTCAGAGGAACAACTGTATGTGACACTTTCAAGATATGTGTATTTTGCACAAAATTTATAAATTTTACATACAGGAAAGAACTCAAACATCAATGTGACAAATACTTCTGTCAGATGTGTTCAAAAATACAACCGTCCCAACATAACTGTTTTATAAAGCCCTACACAGATAGAAATGATAAAAAATTTCTCATCATATTTTTTGATTGTGAAACTACTCAAGACGGCCTTTATGGAGACAACTCTTCAACTTTTGTACATGTTGCAAATCTAATTGTAGCGCAACATGTTTGTCACAATTGTTATCAAGATGAAGATATTCAACAACCATGTGATACATGTGGTGTCAGACAGCATATATTTGGAAAAAAAGTGATCAATCCTCTGTTGTGCAAAGGTTTCTAGACTATTGTTTAATACGCAGACCTTATGTGAGCAACGTATATTGTTATGCACATAATTTACAAGGCTATGATGGTCATTTCTTGATTTCGGAGTTAATAGCTAGAAAAAAACATATTGAACCTTTAATGAATGGAGCCAAAATTATGTTGTTGACATGTGAACAAGTTTCATTTGTTGACTCTTTGAATTTCCTGCCGTTCCACTTTGTAAGTTTCCACAAGTTTTCGATATTGAACACAGTGCTAAAGGTTACTATCCTTATTAATTCAATACTGTAGATAATATAAATTATATCGGTCAATACCCCCCACTTGAAATGTACGGTTGCAATACAATGAAGCCTAAGGAAAGAATGGATTTTTTAAATTGGTACAGTACGAAAACACAAGATACTTTCAATAATAGAGATGAGTTGTTACGATATTGTGTAAATGATGTTGAAATTTTACGACGAGGTTGTGTAAGGTTGATGGATGAATTTATTAAATTGACCGATGTGAACCCTTTAACAGAAAGTCTCACAATTGCATCGACCTGCATGCTAGTTTTTCGAAGAAATTATCGTGACAAAAATACCTTGGGTGTAATGCCTAAAAGTGATTATTTCAAAAGTAAAACACATTCCATCATTGCCTGTATGTGGTTAGCCTGGAAAAACTCCCAAATTAACGGTCTGCTAATCTCAGCAAACAATAACGGTGAGTTAATGTTGGATAAGTGTGGGCTATATGTCAACGGTTTTCATAAAGAGTCAAATACTGTCTATGAGTTCTTTGGATGTTACTATCACGTTTGTAGAGAATGTTTTAAATTTCAAGAATCGGGGGAAAATAACCTTCAGACTTTAGAAACTTTAAATCAAAGATATGAAAGTACACAAAGACGAATCGAGGCAATACAGAGAAATGGATACAATCTAGTATATACATGGGAATTTAAAAATGTACTAAATGAAGACAAGCTTTTAAATGAGAAATTGCGACGATATTATAATGACATAAATAGTCCAATATGTGCGCGGGATGCTCTATTTGGAGGTCGTACTGAGGTGTTTAAATTATACCATGCTGTCAAAAAAGGAGAGGTAATACGTTATTTGGACTTTACTAGTTTTTATCCGTATATTAACAAATACGCACCGTACCCCATAAAACATCCTGAGATATTTCGAAATGGTAACATCCCCCCCATACATGAAATTATTTTAATGCATGGTTTCATTAAATGTGATGTAATTGCACCTAATAACCTTCTGATACCTGTGTTACCCATGAAAAACGACAATAAATTGTATTTTACACTTTGTAGAAAATGTGCTGAAGGTAATAACATTTCATGTTGTGATCATTCAGGTGATGAGCGGCAACTCACTGGCACATGAGTAATTCCTGAAATAGCCTTAGCTGTTGAAAAGGGATACAAAATTTTGAAAGTGTATGAGGTGTGGAAGTATGAGTACACAGTGTACGACCCTAACACAAAAACTGGCGGATTGTTTACTGTATATGTCAATAATTTTTTAAAAATTAAACAGATGGCCAGTGGTTGGGGTAATGAATATATATCAGATGAGGGTAAAGATAGTTTTATTGAATCATACAAGAGAAGGGAATGTATCATTCTTGATAAAAACCAAATTCAAAAAAATTCTGGTCGACGTAATATGGCCAAACTTTGTTTAAACTCATTCTGGGGCAAGTTCGGCCAAAGGGATGATCAAACAAACACTAAAGTCATTAATAATTTCAATCAATTTTGTGAACTTCTCCAATCACCAGGTGTAGAAATTTGTTCAATTTACCCGGTTGATAATGATAACATATGAGTTACATGGAAATATGTAGAGGGAGATCTAAGAACTTTACCACATGTAAACATACCTATTGCATCATATACAACGGCTCTAGCTAGAATTAAATGATACGGATTACTAGAAAAACTGAGCTCCTCGATTCTGTACTGTGATACAGACAGTGTCATATTTGTGGATAGTAAAGACAAACCCATGAATTTTTCAATCTCTGATTTCCTGGGTGATTTGACCAATGAGGTTGCATGTTATGGTTCTGATGCTTATATATCGGAATATGTGAGTACAGGTCCTAAGACATAAGGGTTAAAAATTGAAACTGAACATGGTCCTGAACATGTGATTAAATGTAAAGGAATAACTCTTAACTTCGAAAACTTGAAAATTGTAAATTTTGAATGCCTAGAATCTTTAGTTTTGGATGAAGTTTCAACTGAAGGTGTACGTGTGACAACAGAGCGTAAAATCAAGCGAAAACATCCAGAGGTTGTTGTATCAGAACCCGAAAAAAAACACTTGAGATTCACTTTTGACAAAAGAGTTGTGACGGATGAATATTTCTCTTACCCTTAGGGTTTCAGAAGGTGTAGATCAGACAGCCATGGTAACACTTACAGTTTTGTATAGAGAATAAATATTAATACACTTAATATTTTAATGAATTGTATATCTCTGAATTTATATCTTATGTATTCATATGAAATAAGTAAGTAGCTAAGTTATTTTTGCTTTGTTATGAAATTAAGTAATTACTCGTTACACTTATGGTGAAATCAAATTTTTTGTCAGAATAAAAGATAAGCACCACTACTCTAAACATTTCTTTCATTTCATTGCAAACCGTGTAACAGTGAGACATGGCACAAGTTATTATAGATCCAGTTTGTGTGTGGGGGAAACGGTCAATATTTTGTAAAAGAACTAGCTGTTTTACCTTTTGAATCAACTTTACCTGTGCTTCATCATTTTGCCCCACCATATCCTTATCAGGAGATACACCCGAAAGCGCGTTGTCAAAATGATTTTGTTGTGACAAATATCAATGGGTTACGATGGTGTGATGGTGATGTGGATTATAATCGACTTCCAGAAGTTTTGACAGAGTACAACGAAACGACTATATACGTGAAAGGCGCTATTAAGGAAAGTTTTTTAAAAAAATATTTACCAAATGCTAACGTAATACAGCTAGAAATACCAAAACTGAGAGAGCTCAAGAATTTTAAGACAACCTGTAGAATTCACGACCCACTGCCTACAACAAGACGTGCCGCTCAAAGTTGTATCAACCTTTATATGTATTATTTAATGAATAATGTGTATTACTAGTGTGAAAATAAAATATGTTTTATTTTGCAATGTATAATTGTGTTGTTTTATTTCAAAACGTCAAAAATAAGATGACAACTGCATAAAATTGGAAATTCATAAAAAAGTCTTGAATAGTTAATATTTATATAATATATTCGAAATGGAATGAAAAAATCCTCATGACTTAGCTTCAACAGATCTTTTTCTTTGCACCTGTTACAGTACAGCTCGTAATATTCCTTAACACATTCCGAAGCCAGGTTGTTGTGGTGCATAACCATATTGAAGAACTCCATCATCTCAAATAACTTGAATAGTTCTGCATGTTTTAGTGTTATGCTACCAACGCCTACAGGTATCTGGTAACGTTTCAAAGATCCTAATTGGTTCTCTGTAAACTGAACGCTTGCTGTGCCTTTCAAATCGTTAAAGTGTTTGTACAACGTATTCTATTGGCTGTGGTCAACAGCTAGCGGGAACCGTCCGTGATAGTGAAAGATAGCCTTTGCTTGAAATGTTCGTGGGTCCAATCCTAGTGTCATCCTGCGATTATGGCATCCATCTAGATAGTACGTATAATTCAAAAGAACATCTTCATTGCACGGTACACTAGACTTGGGGAGTGTTTTTGTCTTGGTTTCCTTGGAGTTGGAGATGATACTAGATGAAGTTTTCGTTGCTTTTCTCTACTTCTTCTGCACCTCACGTTTAGAAGCTTGTGATTGCTTACTAGTAGACTTGTTAACAGGGTATCAGTTATAGAAAGTTGCGTGTTCTCTTGATGAGCCATTATAGAATAAAATCTTTTGTTTGTGAGTCAAAAAAACCAAGTGTTTCATTTAATAAAAAAAAGATTTTATTTGTTAACAGGGGTTGACATCTTTCGTAGCTCGAGAAATAAACTGTGGTGGGTACGTCATTTTAAGTTGCTTTTATATCGCCTTCTAGCATTCAGGTCTGGTTACAAAACTCACCACCATTTTGTGAATTGTCCTTCATATAAATTTTGCGAAATAAATTTATAATTTCACCATCATTGAAATTTCAATCTGTAGTTGAAAACCGTTTTAGGAATTTTTTGAGACTTCTGCCACTACAACGAAAATGTAGAAAACCGCAACAATACTGTCCACATGTTGTCGAGAGGCCACCTTGTAACCACTGCTTATTATTCACAAACACTTTTCCATTTTGATGAAGGAATTTTTTAAAGAACTTGTGTTCAGGATATTTACCAAACGAGTCAAAATACTCAGCCGGACCTTTTTTCGGGTAATAAAATGCAACCCAATGGCGTCCTCTTTTATTGGCCGGATCGGTGTTGGCGACGACACATGCAGGCTTCCTTACTTTTCGAGGTAAACGATTACAGGGGAAAACACATTTAAAATACCTGCTTGTTTTAATGTTACTTCTCAATGTGCTGATGATCTCTATCGTGTTCATTCCTGTTCTTTCAGGAATATGTTTTCAAGGTTTACAACCTTTGTGTGTGATGTTACGTAACTCTGTAGGAACCCCCTTGTTGAGTCTCCGTTTACGGAGACTGTTGCGAATTTCGCCAGGGACCTGATAAGATCTTCATCAAGCCTTTTGAGCTCTAAGTTACAAATACACCTGTCTGATCTGTACTTAAAGCTGAGGAAGTAGGATATTTATACGTGATTTCCTTTGAATAAAGTTTGTTCTGAGAGGTGAACCCCGCAATTGAGACTTTCTTGAAAAAGGTTAAATGATCTTCTGAGAAGTATTCAATATTCACTAGACAATGCTTCATGACTATTTTCTGGAGCAGACTCTATCAAAATCTCACATGTTCACGTTATTTATATACTTTTAGAAGCTTGTGAATACATTACGGTTTTTATCGATTTCAATACTTCCATCATATTCAGTGTAAATAATGCAGGTGACACTTTTCTTCAAAGCCTCTCTGAACCGCCCTTCGATCTTCACCACACCTTGATTCAACAAACTGCCACAACCCGAATCGTATGACCTGTCCGCTGTTAAGTCAAATGCTAGTAAGAAACAACCGTTGTCGAAGAATTTCTTAGATATCTGATGACCTTTATCAAAGTAGTTAATACCAGTGCCCTTGAATAGAGTAAGGTATCCTCTAGTACTAACAGGTTTATCACGCGAATAATCAAACTCTTACGGTTGGTTTGGCACTTGAACGCCGTTAACTGATAAATTGAAATTAGTTATGTTGTTGTGTTTAAAGTTGAATGGGTTTTTTGTGCGATTTCCGGTGTATGTGTCATTATCCACCATACCGAAAACAAGCAGGTTCGGTAATTGTCCGATCACTACGTTATCAAGAGATAGTGTGAATGTGTTGGTGGGTATTGTATAAGTTTTCACTTCCACTCGCTTGTATGGGTAAACGGCATTTGTGCGTTGTAGTACAGCTTCATGTGCTAACAATATACTAGGGTTGACGGTAACATGATTCATGAACATTGTCGCTCGTAGTATTTTCACACGCGGGTTAAAGTCATCTTCTTTCGAGTACAAATGAAATTCCGGTTTTTCCAATGATAATGTTTAACGTAAGTCCACTCCATTCAATAAAAGTTTATCTTGATTTGAAAGATCGGTGTGAATTGTGCCCATCAGCTCGACCACGTTACTCTTCTCAATCATTGCAGACCGTTTAAGATAGCCTTCATTCAACTCGGTAGGACCACCGCCAGGTCTTGAGTCTTCAATCATCTCCATCTCATTCTGGTCTATATACCACCCGGCCGATTCCAAATGAGTGGATGCAGCGTCTTTACCGTAGTTCAGTAAATTTTCAATATAGGCGCGATAGTGGTAATTGTTGTCTGTCTGAGCTATATTCTTCCCATTCAATTGTACAGTGCATTGTCTAAAAAGTGAGTGCATGAGGTTGTTAGCTACACCAACCGGATCAGCTGCACCTTCAACCTCATCAGCTTTCTTAATTTTTTCTTTTGCGGTGGAAAGTTCTTCTTTACCATTTTTTAGTTTAATCAGTTGCACGTTGAGCCGTAAGTAGATGCTGGATACGTCACGATATGTATCCCCATGACCAAGCGAAACAAATTCCAACACCGAGGAATTGTCCAGTGATGCAATTGGTTTGTAAGCAACTTCTTCGGTTTTCAAAATACTGTTTTGAATTGGTGGGGAGGCAAAAATATCCAATTCAGACTTCATACACTCTTTTTGCATCATGAAGGTATTATCTTTCTGTCAAATATATCCAATGCACGACTTCTTACTCGGCGCCGTCGTTTTAAAGTTTTCTTAGTCTTGCTCGATGACAGCTTTCTCACCTTCCGACCTTTTTTATGCTAAGGCACTGATTTCAAATGCTTACTTGTGTAAGGGTTAGCTCTTTTTATAGCCATTCGTCTTCCTCTACCCTCCATTTTATCAAAGATTTTATTTATACCTTTTTGGGTTAATTCATGTACTGCAGATTTCCCTTGCTCCTTCAGTACCTGCTTCAGTGGTTTACTTCCTACCTCTTTAAAAATTGACTTTCCCGTTTCCATGACTTGTAAACTTCCCAGTATATGGGAAGTTCTTGTAATCGCCTCGAAAATTGAAATTGAAATTTTCAACATATCTTTACGTTTTGAGGTCTTACGAGTATATTTTAGGTGTTTTTAGAAAGAAGTATGTATGTGTGTGTGGGTGTATGTACGTACGTACGTACGTATGTCCGTTCGCGGACAGTTTTTCTACGAGTATAAATCACGTAAACAAAGTCGTATTGACTTTGTTAAGGTGTCAATCAAAGCGTGTTTGCAATCTTAAGAGCTTATTAGTTTTTGGGACACTTCGGTCGGGGGGGTTTGCTGTTTTCACCCCTTGAAGATCAACCCTGTCATGCGCTATATCTTGCGAACCAAACGTAATATTTGCGTTATCAAGGTGTCAACCAACGCGTATTAACATTTACGTGATTCTATCAAATTTTTCAAAAAATCGTTTGAGCGGTTTTTAGTTTTTTGAAAACAAGTGCAAAAAATTGTTGTTTTTTTCAAAAACATCAAATTTTTAACCCGATTTTCAAGACGCAGTAATCAATGTTTATATAGTTTATATACTCCAAACAGTTTTTGTAAAAAAAACTACCAAATTTTTTTTTCATCATCACAAAAAAATGAAATTCAAATTAAAAAATCCTTAAAAGTCATCATGACCTTCATGGGCATTTATGTCATTAATTATATCTCGAGAACCAAAAATAATCTTTGCATCATTAAGAAATCAATCGACACGTATTTACATTTTAATGATGTTTTTAAATTTAAAAAAAAATCTTTGAAGCCATTTTTTTAATTTAATAAAAAAATATTGAAAATTAGTGTTTTTTTCATAAAAATAATAATTAATAATTAATAAAATTAACATCGTAATAATAAATGTTTATAAAATTTATAAACTTTTATCAATTTCTGTAGAGAGACCAGCAAAATGTTTTCTCATGATTTCAAAACAAATTGAATTTAAAATAAAAAAAATCATTCAGTCACCATGTAAAAAGGGTTCATACTAATTTGTATATATTAAATCTCTTATTCTAAAGACATTGTTGTAAAATCAATCAAAGTTTATTATTATTTGCATAATTTGTGGAGATTTTTAATAGTCTTCACAGAACCGTGTTTTAACTTTAATAAAATAACTGCTTAAGTTTTGAAAATCAATACAAATCAAATTTGCAATTGTGGTAATCAAAGTTTTGAATGGTAAAATGTTTTGTAGTCAACACTTTTCAAGATCATATGCTTTGAAAAGCTTTCATCAAATAAAAAATTGTAGTTTTTAGCAGTTTTGTTCTTTAGTATTCGTAAGATTTCAATTACTACCTTCATCATTTGTAGTACATATACTTTACTTTTTACATGCAATATAACCTATTTTTGACTGCATTATCAATGTTTCTCAAAATCAACAGAAAATAAGAAATAGTTATTAGTTTCATTGATGTAAAATCGTGAAAAAATACAAATTCAGTGATTATGCCGAAGTGCTAGTGGTTTTGACTGCAACTATACAAAATGGCCATCACGCGACAAAATCTTTTCAGTTGTCGTAATAACAAAAACTGCCTTCATTTTCGCTAGCGCTGTTTTGTCCTTCAAGCATCGATATGAAAATAACAAATAACGTAGAAAAGGCTTTGTAACCTGTCCCCGCTCCGATTGATCCACGTGAATATTAAATCAAACCAATCCACCAAAATCTTTACGTAATCAATTGACGCTCGCGTAGATGTTACGATTAATATTAAGTCATTCCAATAACTTTTATGAGAGGTACATTTTTATTATTAAAAGTAGTAGTATTTCCATAATTATTAATGTGTTTAATAATTTTAATATCTATCTATGATATTACTGGGAAGTTGACCGTGTGGACTTCAAGAGTCGCACCTCACGGCTTGTTTTCCTATAGCTTTTGCACCGGACAAGAAATAAAGGCTGAAGATAACGTTTCAACCCACTGAAGAAATTTTCAACACCCCTTCCACGCTGGTACACAAGTGGCGATCGATATAATTCTCCAATGTCTGATAATCTACCTCTACTCTGGACAAGGTAGTATCGTGCGTAGTCTGAATTCATCGCATTAATATAGAGCTGTGTTAAATTCAGTGTCCAAACTATGTTGATATTTACAACGTAGGAATATTTATAGATTCTAACCTTCGCTTGAAATGAAGCATGACATATGTTGGAGTAAAGCTAGGTTCAAAGTTGACTAACTCACCGTGATGATCTGTAATTTTGATTGAGATACTTTCAATAAAGCTTTTTTCAAGTGGACAGTACTCCACATGCTCGAATCTAAACACGCTACCACAGCCTTTCAAGGGGATCGCTCGTAAATTTCTTACTAGTTTATTTCCTATTATTCTGGGTTTAATGATATTTGTATAAACGTTTATCAATTCGGTTTTTTCACAATCATCAAAACCTTTATTGGATGAGTCACAATATGTTCTTTCTTTTTCTCTAGCTGACTAATACTGTCTAGCATTATTGATTTATCAAACGACTCTTTTATTTCTGTATCGATCGATTTGGGATCGCGCTTCTCAACGGGTGTTTTTAGGAAAGCGTCGATGAATAAGCCAGCTATATTGTCGGTTTTATCCACTTCTATTGGGACAGGAGTTGTAGCTTTTGATCCATCGGCTCTTTTGTATGGCATATCTATAATAGTGTCGATTGTTTGGATCCACCCATTGGGCAATATTTCTGTACCGGACTCTTTAACGGCACGGGATACAGACCCACGGATAGCTGAGGCAATTTTGTTAAACACCTGTTTTCGCAGTTGATATGTTGTGGTTTCAGATGGCTTTTCTTTATCAAGTAGCTCTTCGTCGTTGAATTCAATTCCGCTTAGTAATAGGGCAATGAGATCTGTTATGTTAATCGGTGACGCAATAGGTAGCTCTACATTAACCTTCACACCATAATCTTTTAGATGAAATGTGTGGGTAGTCGGTTTCGCCTCTTTATTGCGCTTGTTCCTTGAACTATTTGCCGGATGAATATATTGATCAATCATCTGTAATAATTCGGCATGGTTTCGTTTGTTTCTCGGAATCTGCCCAATTTTGTAGTCTATAAATGCCCGGAAATTTTACACCTAATTTTAAATAAACCTTTTCAGCAATCTTTCCAGACTGATAATTATGTATACAAAAATCTCTTACTTCTATAATACTTCTTATGTCGGCAATTGCCTTTTCATCTCTATCTTCTACGATATGATCGTGTATTATTTGTTTGATTTCGGTTAAGTAATAGTTATAAAAGTCAGGTCTAATTGCCAAGAAAAATGATGAAAGGAATGATGAAAAGTTTCCCTTATAACATAACTTTTGCAAATCATTCGCATCCCATCTAAAACGAACATGATATTTACCCAACCCAACAACTTTGGCGATTATTGCTTTTGAATCTTTTTCAATTGGTACAGATTGTGGTACCTTGGTAACACTTTCGTCTTCAGTGGGTTTCAGACTGCTTAGAAATACCTCTCTTATCTGATACACTTTTCTCATTTCTTCGTTTTGGTAGAGCGATTTCTGTTAAACCAACATACCAATTGCCAGTAAACTTACACATACTCGGTAATATATTTTCGAAAGATGCTAGTGTATTGTCAGGGTAAATGTCGAGGGAACTGTTACTCAAGAGGCACACGTAGAACTCTGTATCTTTTATGTTAATAGGCATTTCTAGATTCTGTCCCAATTCAGGTTTCTTGCACTGAAACTAGACTCGGTCCCTAACCTCAACCGCTCACTTTGTCGCGTATGCTTCCTTATGGGAGAGTCAGCCTCATATTGATTAGGGTTTAGCCGCGAAGGTCTTAATATAGACTGCCTGTCTAAGATTGGACCTAAATTAGTCACTATACCTCCATCATTTCTTTCATCTAAATCAGTGAATACATCATTCAGCTCGTCCATACTCATTTCCATCGGGATTGTGTACAGTGTCATTCCATCATTACTAGTTATTATACCCTTTTTCAGTTTCTCGAAATGAATCAGCCATACTTTTTCTTATTTTGGGAACCGGTTTAAGACTTTTTGCTATCCCACTTGCTGATAATCGTCGCTTTACAGCTGCAGGCAATTCTTGCTTTAGTGGTGTCATTTCGTTTACCGATTCAAATATCTCTTCCGCCCGTGAAGGTGAAGTTTGTGTGGCTTCTCATTTTTAATCACAAATCTCGTCTGAGTGGTGTTGTCGCGCAAATTTTTAAATTTTTTATCCATCATACGGTCTTTCGAAGAAACATTTTCAGCTTTCATTTCCATAAATGATTGTTTTGTTCGCCTTGCATTTAAAAATTTCATAAGCACATTCCTATACTGATACCATTTTGCTTTATCATTAAGATTTTTAGTGTTCAATATTTTGCTCATGCGTTTGTCAAACAAACTTTGCACAGAAGAGCTCTCGATTGTATCTTTTAAACGTGCATATGCTTCCGGAGATTGTAGAAGCATTTTGTTAAGACTGTTATTCCTATGCATATTTTTCAATCAATGAACCTATCACACCTGAAAGTACACTTCCTAATAAAACAGGTAAAAAGCCACCTTGCTGCACTTACACTTTACGTTGCCGTGTCACAGATTTTCTTGCATCGGCAAGCTTACGCACACCCTTTTTATATTTACACAACCGTGTGAAACTTCTTCCTGATGGCCTATGATAACCCTTCAGTGTGTTGTATGTAATTTCACAGAGAGTTTTTATTACTTCAGGTTCCACCCTCTTCAGTATAGCCTTTTTTTACCACGGACTTGCTTTTCTAAGAACATACAACATATGCTTGTTGTCCTTCAACCGTTTCATTCTTGACACCATTGTTTTCCTGCAAACTATATGGGGGGCAATAACAAGTTAAAAACTTTGTATTAAATATATCTGTGCGGAACCTTAATGTATCATTGATATCCTGTGTTAGGTCTATCAACAAATAGCTATGAGGTTGATAAGTAATTTCTTTATATATTCTCATGAGCTCCGTACTATTTTCAGGATATATCTGTTTAGGGAGGTGCTGAAATTGACTCTTGTCTCGCGGATTCTTGAAACAAATCAGGTATTTACAATTAAGTGAAATGTCACGACAAAATTTACCCTGATGAAATACATTCTGAGTCACCAAGATAACAGAAAGATTACGATGATGGGAGCCTTTTGTAAACAGCTCGCACACCTGTCTTGAAAATTCATTTAACATCATATCGTCCAATACAATTAGGATCGGTTCATTTGCAGTATTCGGGAATTCTTCAGGAATTGAATTTAAAAATTCTATATTCTTAATAGGTTTGTGTACTGGTATAGCATGCTGTTCGGCATTACACCATATTACCTTTTTTATTTGCGGTTGAATCATCGTCTGGTTTGCAAGAAGATTGTCTATAAAAGTCGTTTTGCCACACCCAGACGGGCCTGCAATCGTCATAGTAAACGGGTGTTTCAAGTGAAGCATATCTTTGACGAAATTGTACGTAAATATAATGAAGTAAAGAATATTTATATCTTTTTGAGTATGATGAGTAGACGACAAGTAGTCAATGAACTCCACAGACCCGCTCGTAGATGATTTGCACGTGGACGGGTCACCATTAGGGGTATAGATGATTTGTGGCAAGCAGATCTAGTTGATATGACTGCCTTCTCATCTGAAAATCATGGAACAAAGTTTCTTTTAACTGTAATTGACATATTGTCTAAATATGCGTGGGCTCTACCTATTAAAAATAAAAGTGCAGGTGTAGTAGCAAAGGCTGCAAAATCAATTATTAACCAGAGGCGCATCCCCCGAAACCTACAAACAGACGCCGGCAAGGAATTTTTTAACGAGGTATTTCGCAAGCTGATGAAATATTATGAAATAAACCATTACTCTACATTCAACTAATTGAAAGCATCTTTTGTTGAGAGGTTTAATCGAACGTTAAAAACCTTATGTGGAAAGAATTCAGTATGAAGGGTAATTACCGTTGGATTGATATTTTACCAAGACTCATTGATAAGTACAATAGAACCAAGCATCGCACTATTAAAATGAGACCTATAGATGTCAATACATCTAACGAAGTTCATTTACTTGCAACTTTGCATAGGAAAGTTAAGGTTGTTTCTAAACCTAAATATAAAATCGGTGATTATGTTCGCATAAGCAAGTACAAGCACGTCTTTGAAAAAGGCTACACCCCGAATTGGTCAACAGAGGTATTCAAGATAAGGGTCGTAAAAAAGACACAACCGCGAACATATATCCTTGAGGATTATGAAGGAAACACTATTCAAGGCGGTTTTTATGAGTTAGAATTATCAAAGGTAAAGCACCCTGATGTTTACCTTGTCGAGAAAATTTTAAAAAAAGAGAAAAATCGTGTTCTTGTAAAATGGCTCGGTTTTTCTTCAGCCCATAATTCATGGATAGATATAAAAGATGTAGTGTGAAACCTTGCTAAAAGTCTGTTACAGTATGTTAAAATGGAAAACAATGTTAAATTCACCGATATAGCTTGCATTAGATGCATGATAGCCTGGAACTATGCGTATCGCATGAGTCGTAAAAGGGAGTGGGAAATACATGCTCGTGACAGAGTTTGGTTTCACCAGCGTATTTCACAACTATTTTAGACCCTTTTCTTTCTAAAAAATTCAGATAGAAAATTTTTAGTGCGAGGTTTTTGCATTTAACATAGTCAGCTTAGAAACAACCTTCAGACAAACAAGATGTCTAGCAAGGTAGAACTACGTAAATGTGAAGATTTTGTTGTGGATTACGAGGATGTACTTCTGGATGACCATCGTGAGAAGCTTTTAAAGGATATCAACACACTAAAGCTGTATTCAACGATACCGTATGGCACATCAATTCACGGATCACATTACAAATCCTGCCCTTGGTTTTCTGACAACGCCGATTCCGGACCAGATACCTGTGAATGCTGCCATGTGGAAAAAATCTCCGGCAGAATTAGAAAATTAATATGCTTTTTTTATTATAAATTGAGAAATGAAAAGTTTTGAAAGAGATATTTAAGTAAAAATTATAAATAACATTCCAACCAGTCTTTTATTTCTTTTTACACTGATGTGAAATGGAAAAATGTTAAATAGAAATAAAACAATGCTGTATGGCAAAAGCGACTCTTTATTCAAATTCATTGTTGTTATGCTGAACAAATTTTATTTTTAAATATCCACCTCTAGCGTCATCTTTACCTTCGAAAATCAGATAGTTTTCCGCAATATCGTTAAGATCCTCAATTTGACGCTGTTTCTTTATTTTCTCTGAGAATCTTGGTGGAAGGAAACAAAAGGTTCCATTGGTTAAGTGTTCGGTGAGGCGTGAACCATATTGCGTGTTGACCAAACGAAAACATTTAACCCTATATTTCTTTCCGTGTTCCAAAGCAACAAGTGCTACGTGTTGATCTGGACTGTACTCGCATACATTGTTCAACACTTCTACAGTTTCCTGGGAAGGATTAAAAAGAAACATTACCAGTATGTATGTAATATTATTACTCACCATATTTTTCGTGTCCCAACTTGTTCAAAAGACTTCAAAAACTTCTGCCTGATAATTGACTGCAACCCTTCACTTTTATACTGTCTACGCGCCCATAGGGTAAAACGGGTGAGTAATTCCAAAGTCAATAGCAGATGTTTCCACACGAGCTAATTATATTCATTCTCAGATAATTTCAATATACAGAACGAATACGCGATCCGCAACACAAAAGCATTTAAACATCAGTCTTAACCTTCACCTTTACCACACGTGTAAAGTAATTAAATATGCACTGCTTAAAACACATTGTTTCCGCAGACACTAATTATATTCACCCTCAGTTGGTTCAATATACAGGTCTTTTCATGTCCAGCGATTCTTGCCTCAAGCGTACCAAGCAAGCGTAAGCAACCATAAAGCATCTTCTAATTGGCATACACACAGTTTAGTTATGTATTACACCATTTCACATCATTCCATTTCACCTGAATTCAACGCAAGACGCGTAACATTCGACAACAACTCCACAACCGGACGTTTCGGATCCTCCCTGACGTCATCTATAGTGTTCCATTTCAGTTTAAGATGCAGGTGATATTGAAATCTTTCCAATAATATTTCTTTTTTAATGAAAACACACGCAACACAATTGGCAATGTACAAATTGCAAGCATATGCATGCAGTCTGTGCTATCGGCCGTGTTAACCAAACGTCATTTTCTCATGAAGCTAATTAATTCACATTGCAAATTGGGCCATACCACTTAATTACTACATTTCGCAATATAGTGTAAAATATGTACAACACAAAAAGTCATCAAGAATGCGGAAGACAAGGCGTTATTTTAATGATATTCACCTTTAAATCTACAGTTCCCCAGCAAACAACAAGAAAAACTTATGCGAAGACAAGTCGTTACGTACAACGCATAACTTGATCATTCATGATACATCTCTACACGAAAGAAACATCTGTTGACGGCCCATGCGTCGTCACGATCAACCTTGGGGAAATACCTTTAATTACAATAAAACACACATCATTCGTTTGTCTTCAAAAAAGAATTGAGATATTTTAACCTCCTGAATTAATGAACTCCTGGTAGACTGTCTCGCAGTATTAAGAAAATTAATACATAGTTATATAGAATTCAGCCTGGATGGCAATTATCATTAAAATTTCACCCTTTTTTTCACCCATCATTCGTTGTCTTGAACAGACGCTACATATAACGTACAGTAACACGGCGTTTTGAAGGTTATTGGGTTCGGGGGGTCTTGAACAGGTGCTTCATACATTCGCTTGAAGGAAAACTTCAATAACATGCACGGTATCGCTAACGAACGAAAGTCAACTTGAATTTGTACATGTACAATGCTAGTACGATCGAAATTCAAGTTGAGTTTGAACATACATATATAGCAGCAGATATTACATATCGATATTACAAGGAGCTCACTCCTCTGCTGGTACGATCGAAATTCAAGTTGAGTTTGAACATACATGCATACATTAATATAGTTTCTTTTGCAAGTCTCTCTGTTGATTCGTAAGCGAAATAATTAATATTCACGACATCATGTTCTTTCTGTCTGGTTTTCTTGCGCTCTTGTTTCACCATTTTACAAAAATGGACTTTAGCAGCATTTCTAACGTACTCTAACCCTCCTAACAACCAACCAGTTATGCACACAACATCTCCCAATACATGACACATCTCACAAACCACAGCTACAGCCAAAACATCTGACCCTATTTTCTACTACCTATGACTACCTGACGCACCCAACCGCAACACCCCGACCCTCTATAGCCTTCCATCAACATTCAAAATCATCGCCAACCACCTGATCTGCTATTGCCTTCTACCAGCGCCACCAATCACAACCACACACCTGATCCTCCACACCCTACCACGGCCTGACGCAACCAACCAACCACAACACCCTTCTACCAACACTGCAAATCACAGCCACCCAGACCCTCCATAGCCTTCTACCAACCACGCTCGGCAACCCCTCACAACACAACACAAATCACCACCACACACGCCTGAACAAACCTTTACACCCTCCTACCAACACAAATCACCGCACATCACCTGACAACCCCAACCAACCAACCGCAACACTCCTCTTACAAACAACAAATCAACGCCACACACCTGATACAAAACCACAATCTCAGCACTCGTTCCTCCGTACACCCAAGACCAAGGCACTCTGATTCACCCTATCCCAGCCATACAAACGTGGTAACCCAAGCCACTCGCTACTCTGATTGAAAAAGATTGAAAATGCCGTTCCCACCCATACAAAAACCGGTTCTGTGGTACGTCACTTACTACTTACTTATACTCCTTAAGAAATTGGCTTCCAAGAAGCCCATCGAAATTGCCCAATAAATCATTACGAACGACATGAAATTTAACAGACAAAGTTTTGTCTCTCCCCACCTTATTAGGTGGCATGGTGAAATTTATTACTGTCTCGCCAATTGCTGAGTCTGGTTTACCAGAAATCCCCTGAAATTTCAATTTTCTTTTCTGATTGACATCCTTTTCATAAACCACTGAAGCTTTAATCATATTCTCTTCAGCGCCCGTGTCAATTAGCACTTTGCAAATTTCGCCGTTAATATTCACAGTGACGTAAGGACTATCCACGATTTCAATTCGCCTTTGATCTGCAGGTTTTTTAAATCTTAGATTTTCATTAAATATTTTCTCGTTATCACTTTTGAGGGGTGCTCTACAATATTCTTTGATATGCCCTAATTTTCCACAGTTAAAACATTTCACCTGTAATTTATTAACCTTTGCAAGGTTCCGATTCGAATAATCGTGATCAGTTTTTGATTTGAACAGGTTTAAACGCTGTTCTTCCTCACACGCGGCTTTACTTGCTTCGGACAAGTTACTGGGTTTATGTGTGACTACATATTGCGAAAGTCGTTCTCGCAACCCGTTAATGAAAACTGTGGTGGATTCTTCCTCCAGATAAGCTTTTTGACCGGCTTCGTGTTCCTTTTTCACGGAGCCAATCTTACTTCGAAGCAATCTACGGTGCAAAGTTTCTACTCGTTTAGTATATTTAATCACCGATTCATCCTTTCCCTGCTTACAACTTATCAATTCCCGATGCAATTGTAGTGAGCTATGTGGCTCACGAAAAACCTTCAGTAATTCACTTTTTAGTTCATCCCAACACTTTAGTTCTCGATTCATTAAAATCGTTACCGCATTTCCGCGAATCCTAGTTTGGATAAAGCGAAACAAAACAGGTTTCTGTGACTCTGATGCCAGAGCATTAACTTCCTCACTTTTGGACTCAAAAGTGGAAACAAATGAAAAAAGAGTGTAATACGAAATTTCGGCCATAGTTTCAGAGGAAGAAAGATTGGTAATTGAAGATATTCGATCTTCCGATGAAGATCGAAGTCTTACAATGTCGACGCCTCTAGAGGGTCCACTGGTTTCAAAATTAGAGTTTTTAAAACTCGCGCCTTCAATAACAATACTATTATCCACCTTAGTTGTTTTAGAATTTTAAGTAGTCAGCACGCGAAATAAATTCACCTTCGAAATGAACTATAGAGCCTTTTTTATTCGCTTATACCCACGTGTGAGAAACTTCGTAAGTTTTCCCAACAAAATTTTTAATTAGAACCATCAAAAGATTTCCAGAACGGTTTCACTTTTACAGAAAGAATTCACGAATTCATGTGCTATGAACTTGCAAAAATAATTATCACTAATTTCACAATAACAACACACAGGGTTCTCTAGAACTATTACTACAATCTATACGTAGATCACCACCACAAATAAATATACCGCAAAAATATATATATAAATATCGATAATAAATTAATATTTACGTGAGTATCCACAGGACGTAAAACGGGATCATTGTTGTCTCTGCTGAATTTTATTTCTCACGATGGTTGAGACTGGCACTCGTTTTTCCGACTACATATCGTATGAATATTTCCGGATGCAATCCGCGCTTCGTTCCGCAAAAACCTGTGTTCATTTCCGTCTGAAACATGCTCGATGAAGAGTCTGGAGCTTATGACAGCATTTCCGCAATACGCAATCCGCGCTTCGTGCCGCAAGGACCTGTGTCCGTTTCCATCTGGAAACACGCTCGTTGAAGAGACTGGAGCTTCAGAATCCTCCACATTATGGAACGTTATGACAACAAAAAAGCTAGAATCTAAAAGTAACGGAAACCAGAGTCCTTCAAAAAATGTAAGTCAAGCAGTGCATAACACGCTTCGAATCTCTACGATATGGACATCCAAGTCAGAGTTGCCACTACACAATTTCATGCATCTACAATTCATGTTTGATATACATTTTGTATTTTATTTCGGCGAAGGTTGTGTTGCGGATCAATTCTCATTTTTGTAGTTCACTTTTTCAATTCTTCCAAATTTGGAATATATTTAAATTTCCCTCAGTACACGTCCAAATAATCAGCATTGGCAGTACTAAATCACAATTAAGTAATCCACCACACGCGCTAGCTCTCTTGAGAGGTGAGTTCAAGTGATCGAGAGCGAATCGGTTCTCTTTGCATGCTGTCGCCCTCTGATTGGCCGAAAACATTTTTGGCATATTACCATATATGGTAATAACTGAAGAAAAAATGCTGCTATGGCATATTACCATATATGGTAATAACTGAAGAAAAAATGCTTCGACGTGTGATCGCGGTGAAGTGTGGGTAGGTGAGTTGAAGATGGGAGAGTTGAAAAAAGGTGCTGACCGAGGACGGTCACGTTTGATATTTTTGTTGTTGTTTAAATAAAAAGTATTCCATCATGGAATAATTGATGTGTCTTGAAAAAGCTCAGCTCTTGGGAAAATAGGTGTTTCCGCGTAGCTGCAAGCAACTGCTGAAAAGTGTTTTCGGAACCTCATTGGTACGGCAGTGGAAAAAGAAGAAGGTAACGCCTGGAATCTGAGAAAACAGCCTGATGTGGGCTCGGTCCTGGATGTCGGGATAACGCTGTGATTTTGTGACGCGACCTGCTTTCCGAGGAGAGGTAAGGTTTCTCGTCGGAGTTATCGGATAAACAATTAGAAGCCCCGTGGGTCAACTCGGGAGTTCATTGAAGCCGCTCACTGGGCTACAGAGCCCCAAAAGTGCCTTTCGTGACCAGTCCTATTGCCACCGAAAGCTGTGTATGGGAGAGTTTGTGCTGATAACAACCACGGTTTGGTGCGCATTTGAACGCTTTATGGAAATATGGACAACAATAACAAATTGAAATAGCCGACATCTCTCTCCGTGGCCAATTCTGCAATAGTCCAGGGAAGTTCAAGTTTTTCATGGTTCTCCCCTCCTCAGCATGTGCGTGATTCGGTTAGTTCGGTATTTGATGTTTCCTCTTTCTATGTGAATTTTGATTAGCCCACGACCCGGTGAGCTAGCCGGTTTCGAAAAGTTTTATCTATGGTCGCCACTATGCGGCCACTGTTGGTGGGGGCCTCCTCTCGGCGGTCATCTTCCATGTTGCGTCCGAAGTGGCGGGGCACATGGAGGATGATTGGCTGAGGGGAAGGTGAGTGAATGCGGGGCACGCAACAGTTGTAATCTTGGCTTCAGGTTGATTTAATACGTAGGATTTAAGAACTTTCAGAATAGGCTAGAAATTTATTGATGCGCATCAAATTTCAACGAAAACTAAAATCTTCTATATTTAGTGGAATTCCACGAAGATGGAAGCCCCAATCATAGTAAGCAATTCTATGTCAAGTATTAGCCAACAGGGAAAGAGGAAATTCTCCAATCGTGTTTTGTTTTGTGACAAAAGTAAGACGAAAGGATTTCAAAAACGTTGTGCAAATTAATAAAATAAGCACTTAATAAATAAATATATAAAAATGAAAAAGGCTAAACTATCAGGAGCGGAGTGTAGAAAGCGGCGGAAAATTCACGATGAAGAAAAACAAAAACCATCGGGAATCTTGTTAAGATTATTATCTGATCCGGGAACAAGTGTAATTTGTAGTGAGCCGGGAACAAGTGTTACTTCTAACGAGTTGAAATTATTTTGTGAACCGCGAAGAAGTGGAATTTTTAGTGAGACCTTCGATACTTTAGTTAATGTGTCTGAATTAGCTGGCGCGTCGACTAGTGTTCGTGATCTAGAAGGTGAATCAATTGATGTTCAACAAATAGTCACTGAACCAATTTTACCCGGTATTTTAGACTTAAGAGATCCAAATAATTGGGATGATTTAACTGATGATTTGGTTAGGAAAATAGTACTTATGGGCCCAACGTAAATATCAGATCTCAATTTCCTCCAAAACAACAATAGGAAATTTAGTGCTTCCTTATATAAAAGAACTTTAGCAAATGGCGATAAAGTTTCACGAACTTGGTTAGTTTATTCTACATCTAAAGATGCCGTTTATTGTTTTTGCTGTTTCTTGTTTTCAAAAATCAAAGCCGCTCAATCATTGTCTAGTTGTGGAGCATCGGATTGGAGTCATATTAGTCAATTACTTAAAAGCCATGAGAACAGTTCGCTCCATATGGACAATTTTAGGTCATGGAAAGCGTTAGAATTAGGTTTTTTTAAAAAAAACTATTGGTTATGGCTTGGAAAGTGCAATGAAGACCGAATTTTCTCATTGGAATAACGTCCTTCATAGATTGTTAATTATTGTGAAATTTCTTGGTACCCAGTCCTTAGCATTTTGAGGCACTTCCAAAAAATTGAATGACTTACAAAATGGCAATTTTTTGAAACTTGTAGAAGGTGTGGGGAAATTCAATATTGTGTTAGGAGAACATTTGAGGCGAATTAATGATGAAAAATCGCAGAATAAATATCTCAGCAAAACCATTCAAAATGAATTAATTGACATAATATCTAAGGCGGTTCAAAATAAAATAGTTTCTATGATCCAAGAAGCAAAACATTTTTCAATTATTCTCGCCTTAACTCTTGACAAAAGTCATGTTGAACAAGTTACCTTGATCATCAGATTTGTTCATCGACATAGTAATACATTTGAAATTAGGGAGCATTTCTTAGGATTTTTGGAATGTAAAAATAAATCTGGTGAAGGACTCACGGACTTAATTTTACAAGAACTGACTAATTTAAATATATTAATAAGCAATTGTAGAGGTCAAGGCTACGATAATGGGTCCAACATGAAGGGCAAACAGTGTGGAATGCAAAACAGAATAAGGTCTCTCGAGCCTAGAGCATTTTTCGTTCCATGCTGTTCGAATTCTTTAAATTTAGTTGTAAATGATTCTGCCCGTTGTTCATTAGACGCTGTTATATTTTTCAAGGTAGTTCGACGAATGGGTGGGATTCATACAAAAAAAATGTTCTGAATTTAACCCTTAAACCACTCTCCGAACGAGTAGAATAGATGCTTTGAAGCCTCTTAAAAATAATTTAGGAGACATTTATAAAGCCCTAATTGAAATCGCTGAAAATGGAAATTCATAAGTTAAGGTCACAGCTGAATCTTTAGGAAATAAGATAGTGGATTTCAAATTTATTTGTAGTTTATTAGTATGGTATGGTATACTACAAAAAATAAACATTGCTTGTAAGTAGTTACAAGGCCAACGGGTTAATTTGCCTGCAAGTATTGAAATCCTTGAACAAACTCGTAACTATCTAGTTGGCATGCGCACAGATGAGGTTTTTAGAGAATATATTCATAAAACCGAGATTATTGCTTTAGATTTAGATATACCTTCCCAGTTTCCAAGTCCCTCTTTTTCACGTTCTCGTCGCCTAAAAAATGTACATAAATAAATATTCTGAAACAATATTTGATCCTAAACTAAGTTTTAAAATTAATTTCTATTATAAAATACTCGACCAGGCAATTAGTTCTATTAATGAAAGATTTGAGCAATTGCGAAATCACAATAACATATTTTCTTTTTTATATAATATAAATGAAGCGTGCAAATTAAATAACTTGAAAACTTTGTGCAAAAATTTAGATTCTGCTGTAAGCCATAAAGACTCTAGAGATTTAAATGGTGAAGAGTTACATCAAGAGTTGTTAATACTTTCGCCACTCAATAAATCGGATAATTCGAGTTTGGAAGTTTTGAATTACATATTTGATGCAAATTTGGATCAAGTATTTCCAAATACAGTTCTTGCTCTCAAAATATTAAACAGTTTACCAATAACAGTAGCATCAGCAGAACGTAGTTTTTTGAAGATGAAGATCATAAAGAATTACTTAAGGGCAACACTGACTCAAGATCGTTTGGTAGGATTGTCCATTTTAGCAATAGCTAAGGAGCTAGTAGAATCGTTAGAATATGATGATTTAATAGAAGATTGAAGGCTAGCAAAGGCCAATTTCTTTAAATTTACGATAGACACTTAATACAAGTATTTGTGAATTCTTTGTTTTGTTGAATTTTATTAACTTCCTAGTGTAGGGAAGTTATTATAATTGTTGCGCAAATTGAAATTTTAAGCATATTTTCGCTCGCGGCTTACATGCTTTTAATTTCGTTTTAGATGTGAACTATTATTATTGTTATTATTATTATTATTATTATTATTCTTGTCTAGATACATACTATCGTTGGAGGGCTCTGTAGGAGGGCACTCCTGAAGGTTCCTCGGTAAAAAGTCACGTATACGTCTATAAATGGGGGCGCAGCAAATGGATTTGGCACTGGGCGCCAATTAGCCAAGATCCGGCCTTGGTTACAAGTACAATCAGCTCCACTAACCTCAAAGGCAAACATGTAATCAACAGGAAATAGTTCATAAACATATAGTCTGAACTATTAATTTAACTAAAAGGACACTAAAACTTACAGATTTGGTACTTTCCTTTATACCGATTCTTATCGTCTGGGAAGTACTATGTCCTAAAATTTTAAATACGGAGAATTACTAATTTTCATGGAGTGATCGAGGAAAACGGAGGTGGTTTTAGTCGGTAGAAATCCGGCATGCCGAGAGGCAGGAGCTGATCGGTATCTTTTGAAAAAAAAATGAGTGAAGTCAAACGAAGACCAAAAACCGTGTAGTGTCCAAACAATCATTCACGATGGAAATACTATCAAGCTAGGTTTCGACAAATGCGGATCAGCTTTTCGAATTAATTTTTTTTTGAATCGCAGTGGCAGCTGTCACCGATGATAACTCATTTCATATCCAAGACACCCGTCTTATCATAGACACTTTATATAGAACTTAAGTTTGTTCAAGATTTGACCATATTTTGACAGCAACTTAGCCTACCAAGTTATCACATTCCCCCTTGCCCCGCACTCCCTTTTACCTTCCATCAAAGCCAAGTACATTAGCCAATTGACCTACATTTAACATATTGCTAATTGTGCAATTCGTCCAACAGGTGAACAACATCGCGACCTGTTCCGATACACATTGAACTAGGTGTTGCAATGTTGAATTGTTGCAATTATGTATTTTGCTTAGTCTTAAGTTGCATTTTTTACCAATAGTATAAATAAATGTAAGCGCCTAACTGTAAGCGTTCTCATTGTAACAATCGAAGTGAAATAAACGCATTCGTTAAATCAAGCGTTTTATTTTTTTGTTAAGTTTCCTGAAGACAAATCTAACTGGCGCCCGAGCAAATTTATATTACTGTCCCCACGAGAACACAGTATATCGGTTGTTTAAAAGTCAAAGTCAAAACTAATTCCTCAGTTAATTAATTACCTTATTGAGCGAAAGTAAGCGCAATAGTTTCCGTTCCCACGAGATCACGGCTTACTTAATAAAGTGCTCCACGGTATTCGCGATAAGAACGTGGAAAAATAGTGAAGTGTCGAGAAGCGGAAAACATAATAGCTGAGAATATTGCCGTAGCTGTATCCCGGAGGTGATCCGATCAAGCGCCATTAGTAGGCGCTAACCAACACTACACCTATCAACGGCCTGCGCTAAACAGGAATAAGGTGGACGGTCCCGAATAGGAAGCACACATGGAATATGTCATCTTTATGTAAGCTCATATTTAGTATTTCACTATTAAATTTTTAAATATATTAAATAGATTAAGATTATTATATTTGTTTGAAATAATTGAGGAATTAATAAGTGAAAATAGACGTGTTGAAAATTTAAATCGAAAATTTGTGAAAATTAGTGTGAGCCAAGTTCAATGTGCTGAGGATTTTTCTAAAAAAATTAGTCCATTTCCACACCCTAAGCAAGAGAACCTCCATTGATAAAGAATGGAAACAATTCAGGAAACTTTGAGACAATTAACTGGGGCGGTTAATGCGCAGATCGAAATTTCGAAAAAAACAGAAGCAAGATTGTTGGCTCTAGAAAGTGCAACTAGATCCCAGTCCTCTAATCCTCAAGTTCAATCGGCTCCCACACTTCCTAAAACAGAAAAAGATTTTTACGATATTAGGAAACTCCCTGATTGTGTTAGAGATCTGCAAGTATTTGATGGTAACCCAATCCATTATGTGTCATGGGTTCATAGTGTCGAGACTATTTTGGCTGATTACCAAATCGTCCGGCAGAAACCAATATATAGGGCCATTCTTCGTCACATAAGACAGAAGGTGCGGGGGCCAGCAGATGCTGCCCTCATCTCGTACAATATTTTCGACGACGATTGATCCAACATTAAACAGTGCCTATCACTCCATTATGCGGATAAGCGTGACGTTCGCACACTGGAGCATCAACTCCATTCAATGTATCAAGGTTATAAAAGTGTCGATGAATTTTATGCAACCGTGAACCATCAGCTTTTTTTGCTGGTAAATAAGATAAAAACTGAGGAGCATTCTCAGGTAACAATCACGGCACTGACAGAGAATTATAGAAATAGGGCATTAGATGTGTTTATAAGGGGTTTAAAAGGTGACATTTCGAGAATGTTGGTAGTTCAAAAGCCGCATACTCTTCCTGAGGCATATGCCTCATGCCTAGAGTTCCAAAATCTTAACTTTAGGAATGTTAACATTCATCAAAGAAATCTTAATAATTCTATATCATGCCCAATTAACCAAATGTTCAGTTTGCATCGCGAATTTAGTGGACCTAGAAACCCACCAACTCACCAGCAGTTAGGTGTGGCAGAGCGAAACCAAATGTATAATAATCGATTCAAAAGCTTACCACAGCCGAATCCACAGAATCCTCCCCCCAGGCCTGTAAATCCTAAGCCTCCAACCCCTATGGATGTAGATAAATCAATTCAGACTCGGCAAGTAGATTATGTGAACAGACCACATAATTTCCATCCAAGCAAGCGTCCAAGTGAATCGATAAATCTGCCTAAGAAAATGCAACGTTTTTACAATGTGGAATCACAAGAGCATGTTACTAATCCTTATTTTAATCGTGAACATTCTAGCTATGATAACCTAGAAACTCAAAACGAGAATTATTTTAATCAGATTGAGGAATGTGAAACCGTATTTCAAGAAAACCAACTAAATTTTATGATGGACGCCTCTCTAGCGTTCCATACTTAGGAGTATCGTACTCGAAAGGGTAAAATTCTTAAATTTTTGGTGGATACAGGTGCAAATAAAATTTTTATTTCGGTCGACATTTCCCATAGCGCCAAGCCATTGACGAAACCCTTTAAAATTCAATCTGCCGCGGGAGAAATTCTTATAACTAACAAGGTTACTGGCAAATTCTTTGAAAGCGTCGGAAATTATACGTCCTTAGATTTTTACGTTCTACCTGGTCTAAAATCATTCGACGGCATAATTGGTGACGATACCTTAAAGGAACTTAATGCGGTTATTGATAGGAAAAATAATACCCTTACAATTTTGCCAAACGTCAAGATTAGGCTGAAAGCGAAAGAGTCTAAGCAAGTAAACAGCATTGTAGCAGAAACTGATCACCTCAGTATTGGATTGAAAAATAAATTACAAAAGTTACTTGATAACCACAGTGAGATTTTCGGTCCTATTAGTGATGGTGAAATGGTAGAAACAAATGTAAGAGCGAAAATCAAAACCTCAACTTCCGATCCAATCTACACTAAGTCGTATCCTTATCCTGAGACTGAATGCAGTCACTATTTCAGATACATATCCAATTCCGGATATCACTAGCACTCTAGCAAGTTTCGGAAGTTCCAAATATTTCACAACACTTGATTTAACATCAGGGTTCCACCAAATCAGGATGAAGGAGAGCGATATTGATACAACTGCTTTCTCAACTGCAAACGGAAAATACGAATTTACGAGACTTCCGTTCGGTCTAAAAAATGCTCCGGCTATCTTCCAACGGATGATAGACGATGTGTTGAAACCATTCATTGAAAAGATATGTTATGTTTATATTGATGATATTATCATCTTGGGTGAAACGGAGGAACAACATTTAGAAAATCTACAAACTATACTTAACCAGTTGAATAAAGCAAATCTTAAAGTCAATCTGGAAAAATCGAAATTCTTAAGAACTAAGGTAGAATTTCTGGGATATGTTATCTCCCAGAAAGGTATATTACCCGATCCGAATAAAATTTCGGCAATTCAAAAAATCAAGCCCCCGACAAATCTTAAAGATTTAAAAGCTTTCCTTGGTCTAGCCTCATATTACAGGAAGTTTATTAGAGACTTTGCCAAAATTGCAAAACCCTTAACCAATATTATAAGAGGAGAGAATGCTCAGGTTAAAGCTAGCCAGTCTAAAAAAAGAGAAATTCGGTTTGGACCATCAGAATTCAAAGCCTTTGAAGATTTGAAAGAACTTCTTACTTCTTCAGAAGTTCTAACGTTCCCTGACTTTGAGAAGTCATTTCTTTTGACCACCGATGCGTCAAATCATGCGATCGGAGCAGTGTTATCGCAAGGCGAAATGGGAAATGACAAACCCATCATTTACATTTCGAGATCATTAAATAAAACTGAAGAGAGTTATGCCACAAACGAAAAAGAGTTGTAAGCTATTGTTTGGGCCCTCGACAAACTTAGGACTTACCTTTATGGGGCAAAAAAAGTTAAAATTTTAACAGATCACTAGCCGCTCACATTCGCTTTGAGTAATAGCAATCATAATGCAAAGCTCAAGCGATGGAAAGCAAGAATCGAGGAATTTAATTATGAGTTGATATATAGGCCCGGTAAAACTAATGTTGTAGCCGATGCCCTCTCTAGACTGCCTTTGGAAGCAAATATTCTAAGTTCCGACTCTGCAACGGCACACAGTGCAGAACAAGACAGTAGTGATCTTATTCCCCACACAGAGGCTCCCATAAATGTATTTAAAAACCAAATTATTTTATCGGTAGGTAAGGAGATAAGTGCCTATGAGCAACCACACCCGACGTATAACAGGCATTATATTCGGGTAGGGGATATTAATAAAGCTACTTTAATCAAAATACTGAAAGAAAACTTAAACCCTAATGTTGTTAATGGAATTAAAACTCCCGAGAAATTTTTGCAACTGCTTCAGGAAGTTTTTAAGGAAAAATTTTCAAAATTTAAAATTCGCATTACCCAAAGAGTCGTGAAACACATTTCAAATGAGGATAACCAAATTCAAATTATTCAACAAGAGCATCGCAGGGCTCATAGAAACTATAGGGAAAATAAAGAACAGATATTGGAGGAATATTATTTTCCAAGAATGAGTAGATTGATAAAAAATACGTGGCAACATGCGACAATTGTAATTGGAATAAATATGACCGCCATCCATTAAAACCGGAATTACAGGAAACACCTGTCCCAGAGTATCCAACACAAATCCTACACATGGACATTTTCGAGATTTCTGGTGAAAAATATCTGACATGTATAGATAAATTCAGTAAATTCGCGAAATTTTTCCGCTTAAAGAAAAAATCCGTCTTGCATCTTCGCGACAAGATAATTAAAATGCTTCATTATTCCACCGTTCCTAAAATACTGGTTTCGGACAACGAGCCAAGCTTCATTAGTCCAACGATTTTAAATTATCTTGAGGCATTAGGGATAGTTGTGTATTTGACACCTCCTCAAAAAAGTGAAGTCAATGGTACAGCAGAACGGCTTCATTCAACAATTCTGGAACTTTTGAGGTGCTTCCAACAAGAATTTCCCGACCTCTCTCTTAACGAAGCAATAAAAGTCACTGTAGACAGATACAATAATTACTTTCATTCTGTCACTGGGAAAAAACCAGTTGATATTTTCTTCGCTAGGTCACAGCGCATAAATTATCAGAGTTCACTTGATTTAAAAGAAAAGCTAAATAAAGACGTTAAATATGAAATCATGCGAAAACAAAAAAATCAAATTAGTAGTCATAATCAGAAAAGAGCTAAGCCAAAGGCCTATAAACCTGGAGATGTAGTCTTCAAGATCAACAGGCAAATCAAGGCAAAAAGTAAGCCCTTGTATAAAAAAGAAATTGTTGCGCGAGATAATCGAGTTACTATCACCACAGCAGCTGGTAGGAAAATTCACAAATCTCACCTGAAAAATATTCCTTCTGATTCAGATTGACCCTTTGGAGCGTGCAGGCTTCTGTGAATGTTTATGAATATTATGGGCCGCTTATGACTATGAAACAAGGATATGGAAGAATTCTAACGGGAAATTTTAAAATTATTCACGCCATTAATATAACCAATTATGACGAGGTAGTTAATAATATGAAACTAGTACTGCAACACGGAATCAATAAAACAAGTATTTTAGTACCCCAACTTAACCATCGCATTTCTGAAGTAGAGAGGTTAATAGATCAATTAAGAGATAGGAAAGTACATAGACCTAAAAAATCAATAAACTGGTTAGGGTCTGCCTGGAAGTGGCTTGCAGGAAGCCCAGATGCCACTGACTGGGATAGTATTGTTAAGAGTCAAAATAATATAGTAGAGAATAACAAAAACCAATACAAAATTAATAAATATATTAGCAAGGTATATACAGAATTACTCGATAATTACAACAAAATTGTTCCTGATTTTACAACCTTAAATAACGATAAGTACGAACAAACGTTGTTCAATAAAATGACAATTTTAAAGGAAGAAATTCAGGAAATTGTACTTGCCAACCAACTTGCTAAGAAAGGAATTGTGAATTCAAATCTTTTGGATAGTGTAGAAGTAAATGAGATTCTTGCTCAGGTCGAAACACTTCCGTACGGTAATGATATTCAGGCTATCGAATATGCAGAACCTATGGTCGTTGTGAAGGATTCTATGCTTCTTTATGTTATATGTTTACCGAAAACTGGAAGTATCGATTACAATCACCTTCTGATTCGCCCTACTATAAGAAACAGTAAGATGATTTACGTCAATTTTTCTAGTTTGTTTGTGACGCGACAAAAAAAGTACGGTATAAATGGAAAGTGTTCCAAAATTCAGGGCATAACCATCTGCAATAGGAATCAGTTGCAAAAGTTACAGTCCGCGGAATGCCTTTCTCAAGTGTCAGAAGGAACCGATGCGACATGTGACTACCAGTTTCATAATAAACCCATAGTTGAACTTATAAATGAAAATACCTTATATTTAACAAATTTTATTGGTAAACTTAAGCACGGCACTATGACCAGATTTCTCAATGGCACATTCCTAATTAATTTCCAAAATGATACAGTCCAAATCAACAATATGGAGTATACAAGCAGGGAGGTAAGGAGTTTTCACCTATTACCACCAATTTTGAATAGTAATTTAACTGAAAATGACGTAAGAGTCGATCTTGAATACTTACATAGACTCCACATAACTAATATAAAAAAAATTAAAGATCTAGCTTCCAAAAACATTGTATCTGTTGCCTCCGACTCTGTAATTTTAATTTTAATTCTATCACTAGCTGTCATCTTGTCTCTCTTTTTACGACGTAAAGCCCCCCCCCCCCCCCAGTTAAACTAGAAGCTAGTCTACCTTGCTCTATCCCGGATCCCATTAAGTTACAATTCTAATCTGTGGGACACAGATTTTTAAGGAGGGAGGAGTTATCACATTCCCCCTTGCCCCCCACTCCCTTTTACCTTCCATCAAAGCCAAGTACATTAGCCAATTGACCTACATTTAACATATTGCTAATTGTGCAATTCGTCCAACAGGTGAACAACATCGCGACCTGTTCCGATACACATTGAACTAGGTGTTGCAATGTTGAATTGTTGCAATTATGTATTTTGCTTAGTCTTAAGTTGCATTTTTTACCAATAGTATAAATAAATGTAAGCACCTAGCTGTAAGCGTTCTCATTGTAACAATCGAAGTGAAATAAATGCATTCGTTAAATCAAGCGTTTTATTTTTTGTTAAGCTTCCTGAAGACAAATCTAACTTCCATGCTTGAAGGACAAACAAGCGGTAGCCAAAATGAATGCAGTTTTTGTTATTACGCCCACTGAAGGGATTTTGTTGCGTGATGGTCATTTTGAATTGTTGTGTTCAAAATTGCCATGACTTCAGCATAATCACTGAATTTGAAAAATTTCACGATTTTACATCAATCAAATTAATAATTACTATATATTTCCTATTGGTGGTGAAAAATTTTGCATATGCAGTTAAAAATAGGTTCAATTGCATGTAAAAAGTAAAATGTATTACAAATGATGATGGTTATTGGAATCTTACGATAACTAAAGAATGAATCTACTAAAAACTACAATTTTTTATTCTGTAAAAGCTTTTTAAAGCATATGATCTTGCAAAGTATTGACCACAAAACAAAACTACCGTTCAAAGCGTTGATTACCGCAAATGTAAATTTGATTGAAATTTTGTTGGTTTTCAACATTTAAGCAGTTTTTTAATTAAAAGAATATAAAAACTATTAAAAATTTGCTCAAATTATGCACATATTTTAAAACTTTGATTGAATTTACAACAATTTTTTTAGAATAAAAGATATAAAGTAATATCATTCGTATACATGGTAACTTTGAATGATTTTTTATTTTTAATTTAGTTTTTTTCATAATCATAGAAGAAAATTTTGCTCGTTTCTCTCTCGTATTAAAATTTTTGTGAATCTTTCAAATTTTGAAAAAAATCGTTGGCGCCGTTTTTTAATTTAAGAAAAAAGTGCAAAAAATTAGGTTTTCATTAAGCAAATAATTGATTAAGCGAATATCATTCGATTTATTTGATTTGCATACTATGCAGTTCAAAATAATTTAATTTACTTTGATTAAATATCGTGGAACTGCTGCGATTTTAAAATGGTAGTACATTAACTTAAGTTTTAAATATAAAACTTCAAGTACATAAAATTCAGCAATCTAATAGTCTGTGAAAGTAAATCCAGTACGACTTGTGAATTTTCACTCCACCCTAGAGATATCACCTACAGAGCGTTAACTGATTTACAGTGATCAGTTTCCCCGAGAACAGATTTACCTTCAACCAAAATTTTATTTAGTTAGAAACGTAGTTGAATACTATTTGAACAACTTTGTGTATTCTGAATACAAAAATTTAAATGTAGGTAAGCTGTTCCAGCACAGCTGTTGTTGGGCCTATTGCACTTTGGAAAAACAATTAAAAATTTGTAAAGAATTCATTTTTAGATGATTGAAATTTATCTTAGCAACGCTTTTTTCAAAGAATTTTAAGGAAAATCTCGATCAATGAAAGCCCAAAGATAAAGGAAAAAAATCTCAAACAATATTTAAAAAAAAATCAAACAACCCAAAAATATAAGAAGTATCTACGAAAATAATAATGTTGTTGTGGCCGCGCTGTAATTTTTTGCAAATATAAATCATTCCGAAGAACACGACAAAATATCATCAGTTGTCCTTGTGATGCGCTAACACGAATCGCATTTTGGTTTCGTCACAACTTTGAAGGCAACATAGCCGGTAAAATATCTCATTGATGGAAGCTGTATTTGGATTTCAGCATTTTCGAAACTATCTTCAGTCATAAAATCGAAGTATGTGGTCTTTAATACTTCGTTATGCTCGATCAAGAATTCCTTCTCTATGAGGTCTGTGCAATCAACAATTTCACTTTCTTCATATCCATCTAAATTTATTGTGAACATGATGTCGCTATCATCTGCACAATTGCTACTATTGCTGAATTTAATTAAATTGTACGACATTATCTTAGAAAGTAGAATATTCAATTCGGGAACCGAAGGGTTTCTATTATTACCACCTTTTTGCCGTATTACTGCAAACAGATTCTCTAGAGGATCTTGAGATAGCGATTTTGTTAATAAAATTTTCGGAATTCTCATTTAAAACTTTATCTGCTAACATCAAAACACCAGTTAAGATCTGCTTAATTCAGTTGAGAAAATAAACAGTTTTTGACATATTTTCAACGTTTACATTTGAAGTATACGTTATGAAGTCGTTCATAAAAGTGTAAACTTCATTATCCAAGGTTAAAGCACGTTTAAAAATATTTGCATTTTTTAAAGACCCGCTATTTAAACAATCGAATATTTTATCAATTTTTTCCACAAACGAAGCAGTTGATAACGCTTTTTCATTTGAATTTCTATTGAACTGTTTAGTTTCAACAGCGGTACGAATGGCAGCACATACAGTTCTGCGAAATACATGTGAAGCTAAATTTACGCGCATTTATTCAAAACAGTTTGGGTGGATATGTTAAAATGTTAATTTTGTGCACATTTTAGTCACTTTCTTTTGTTCAAGCTCCCATAATTCTTTTATTACATCCCAGCTAACACGACCATCTGGTGTACAATTGATAGTATTCAGAAGAAAATTTTTCAAAGATTTAATTAAATGGGAAAAATCAAAAGGCATATTACTTTTTCCCTATCCACATGGAAAAATTGTTTTTCAGTGGAGATTTCTAAATCGGTAAAGCATTTCATATTATTGGAACCCTGGTCACACGATACGACTCTGATTTTAAGACCCCAACTTGAAAGAGTTTTTATGTTTTCTTTCAGGATTTTTTGTAAGTTGTAACCTCTTATATCATTTTGATAAACAAAATAATTCAACACACATTTCCAGTTGCTGATAATCCCTCTTATCATAAAAACAAAAACTTGCTGTCCAATAGTGTTTTGTCTGTTGAAACCTATGTCTTTTAACCCATCTATTAAATCGTTTGGAACATTATACCTCAATTCCTTTCTTAGAGCTATTTTATCAAAAATTAAGACTACATATTTCTCCACTTCACTTAATAGTTGGCATTTTTTTATAAATGGCAATGCATTATTAATTACGACTGGTTGTAATTGCTTCACAGGCGCCTAGTTGTACACTGTAGATGGATGCGGTGAATTAATTTTTAAAATATTTCCCAAAAATTTATATGTGGACTGGGATATGTAAAAAATATTATGCACTAAATTCTTTTCATCAATGTCATATTTTCTTTTTTTTTACATTGACTATCACTTTACTTAAGACTTTGCTTTCCCTACTAATATTTTGTGAATCAATTATTTCTTCAAGTGGTGTTTTATTCTTGTTTTTCAAGAATTTTTTTTTATACTTCACCAACTCTTTTTTTCAATTTTACACACTGGGCCTGCAAGCTGTTACATTTTTTCATATAATAATGTTTATCTATTATATTTTTTTGACACAAAAATTACTTGCTGAATCCGTTGACCATCTTCGTCTTTTCCGTGTTGGAGAAATTAACAGATTCAAGTCCATTTCATTGTCTGCATTTTCCCGGGGACAAAAATGAAGTTGGAATCGCAACTACCTTCAATCTGCGCACTCCAATAAACTCATTTACAAAATGAGAATTGCATATGCGTAATTTCGCATCAACCGCCATAGACTCGAAACTGCAATTTTCCCGCCATACTATTCCCATTGGCGAATCATACGCCGGAAAAATAGATCACCTTACATTTGGGTCCCTTCTGGACTTCCTACAATGCTGCAGATTAAACTTTAGACCGGATTTTTTTCCATTATTCACTTCGATATAATATCGATATGATAACGAATATGAATAATTGCTTCAGCATATCGCCAACCATCTGTCATGAGCTTTTTAGCAAAAGCTCTAATTCTCTCAAAATAATAACTTTTCGTTGCTCGGCGGGCTCTGGCGCCAGAATTTTGTTTGAGATTTGGCTTTTGTTATATGCAAGAGAGGTAATAGTGAAAAAGCCAGCTCACTTATTTCTTCAAATAGTATCCTTTCTGTAACGGATTTCACAATATGTATACGCTTTTGACCAGAATTCGAATTGGGATATTACCAGAAGATTAAAATCAAATACTCCATTTAGTAGAAATTAATTTTTTATATTGATTCGCGTGCTGCTTTGAAAACCAAACAGGAAGATTAGAGAATACTGATCGTAGATTGCGTAGACAAACATATGATATAGGATTAAAAGGTCTCAGTTAAATTGTGATGTACTTTAATTTATAATAGCACAGATATTACAATATACACAGTATATACAGTAAGTTGTTCGTATGGATCGCAACGGTGTCGTGACTAGTCTGAGGACGAAATCAAAACCGGTTCGTGTGTCCTCATGATTTTTTCACTCATCTACCTTCAGCGCTACGAGTGGTGAAATATGCAACAAAATCATGCTGCCACAATACTCCCCTTGGAGTGACTTATATGTTAAATGTCACGTTTAATCGTTTGTTTTTTGGTCCGGAATATGCATGGTGTGTTAAAGTAGGTGAATCCAATGTTCTTACGCTAGCGGCGTTTTGATGTTGCTCACTGATGTCATCAGGCAGATATGGATTTTCAAGATGAGCAGGCTTAAGACGCTCAGTAGATACTGTTGTACTTTTACCGACAATGAGAATTTGGTACACAGATTCATTTATTCTTTCCAGACTCGATATTGTCCGTTGTATAGCTGGTCTAGCGATCTCCTTGAGGCGTCTCTTCTTAAAAGTACGTGACTGCAACCAGGAAGATCTTCGAAGACGAATGGAGACGTAGTGTTAAGGTGTTGCATAGGTTTTGGGCGCAATTTGTGCATGTGTCTACGAAATGTTTCGATTAAAATGTGTAATAAGGGTGTTTTACTGGTCATCTCTAATGTATGATATGATAATTCACTTTTTTTCCAGCGAAAAGCACTAGCTTCAATGCCACTCGAAATGACTATATTTCTCATGGTCTGCTGCTGCCGAATATGGTAGGAGAGCAACCCGTCTTCAAACACTTGCCGAATATGGCAGTATGGTTTCTAAATTAATTCTGAAATTATTTCTAAATCTACAGCTCTTTTATTCTAAAATTCAAGTACAGAAAACTTACTCTAAAATTAAAAGTAGGGATATAACTCTATGTACAGTTTCAAAAATCAATATACTCATGCATAGTAGTCAAATTATGTGGACCAAAATTAATTACTTTCATGAACAAATCGCGTTCCTTCGGAAAGTCGTGGCTTTTAAGATTAAAATTGTATGAGGTCATAAATGATCCTTTCACACTCGTCTAGACGATGACCAGCCATGAGTTATTTAGAGCATTACCCTGAGCAATGCATGCATGTGGGAATTGTGCATGCTAGATCTAAACTTATCCTTATGGCTGATCGTCATTATGAGTGATTTAGGATGTCTAGTCAAATTGAAGTGTAAGTACACTACAATTGGATCCGTTGGGAAGTCTGCGTCTATGAAAAATTCACCAGGCAAACGGAGCGGCATCCCAAAAAGCATTTCAGCAGCTGAACAGCTTAGATCCTCTTTATATGTTGTTCGCAGACCCAATAAAACGCAAGGAAGAGTCTCTGTCCAATTTTCAGACGCATGGCATTTAAGAGCGGCTTTTAATAAACGAAGAAACCGTTCTATCATGCCATTCGACGACGGGTGGTAAGCAGTTGTTCGGATTCTGCGAGTGTCAACGAAACGTATCAAAGCACGGAATAAAGGAGATTCAAGCTGCGAACCCTGGTCAGTGGTGATGACTTCTGGTGCGCCAAATTTCGTTATCCAATGAATAAAGAAGGTAGAGGCTATAGTGTCAGCAGTGATGTCTGACATTGGTATAGCCTCTGGCCATCTAGAAAAACGATCGAACATTGTCAGCAGATACATTTGTCCTTTTGATGGTGGAAGCGGTCCCACAATGCCGATATGGACATGTTGAAAACGTTTGTCGACTTTCGGAAAATACTGTGGAACATTGAAGACGTGACGATTGACGGGCGGATAAAACCTGTAGATGTGCCACAGTGTATTAGCTGTCCGTGGGAAGTTGAGAATGTTCTGATTATCAACGAAGAACTTGAATTGATGAGTTGCTGCATTTCCTTGTCATTGCATTGCTCATTCGCAATATCATTGGGGTCAATGATATCTGGAAAAGTTAGTGCTTCTACCGAGATAGGCCGGGACATCGCATCGGCAGTACAATTATGAGGTCCTTGGATGTAGATTAAATTCGTTGTAAATTGACCAATATAATCTAGCTGTCTGGCTTGCCTTGGCGATGCTCTTTCCAATCATTGTTGAAAGGCAAATGACAGCGGTTTGTGATCAGTTCGTACCACAAAGTCACGTGCTTCCAACATGTACCGGAAATATTTAATGGCTTCATATATAGCGAGCAGTTCCATGTCATACGCACTATATTTTGTTTACGAGGTACTTAGCCTTCTTGAAAAGAAACCCAATGGCTTCCATGCGTTGTCAATATATTGTTCGAGGACTGCATCAATTGCGGTTTCCGATGCATCTGTAGATAATGCAAGCTGTGCATCTTCGACTGGATGTGAAAAGATGCGTTGATGACTAGCTATTTGCTTTGATCAAACGTAGTTGTTGCAGCATCCTAAGCTGTAATAGGGCGTTTATCGTTCTTTTTGCCATCGACGCATTTAAAGGCATCAGTAGTTCAGCCGCATTTCTGAGAAACTTTTGATAGTAATTTACGATACTAAGGTATCGTCTCAATTCTTCTATGGTTTTCGGCTTCGGATAATCTTTGATAGCCTTTATTCGAGAAGGTAAGGGCTCAATGCCACCACGCGTTATTAAATATCCCAAAAACTCCATTTCGGAAGAGCCGAAAACGCATTTAGATGGATTTATTTTCAGCCCATAGCTTTTCAAACCCTGAAGTACTTGTCGGACATGGTCTTCATGATCTCTCATGTTCTCCGAGGCTATGAAAATGTCATCAAGATATGCATAGCAGAATGATAATCCACGCAGGACTGTATCCAGGAAACGTTGATATGTTTGGGCGGCATTACACAACCCAAAGGTCATTCTTAAAAATTCGAATGATCCAAATGGTGGTGTAACTGCGGTTTTCGGTACATCGTTGGGATGAATAGGTATCTGATGATACGCTCTTTCTAAGTCTATCGACGTGAATATTTTTCTACGGTACATACGGTACGTGAAGTCCTGCATGTAAGCGATTGGATAGCGATCGGGCGTCGTTACCGCATTCAATCGTCGGTAATCTCCACATGGACGCCTGGTCCCGTTTTTTTCCGTACCGGGTGGAACGGACTAGCCCATGGGCTTCAAGATGGTCTACAAATACCCTGAGCTAGCATATATTCAAATTCGGCTTTCGCTGAGGCATATTTATCTGATGGTAGCCGACGTGGTGTTTCAGATACCGGTGGATCGGTGGTAATGATTCTATGAAGCACGTCATGGATTTCAATATAGTTCGAAGAAGCGGTAACTTCGGGGAATTCGGATAGAAGTTTCTTGGATATTTCATTTACAACTATCACATTTATGACTGGCGTGGAACTGCGGGATACTTGCGCGATGATATACAAATGAGTATTCCCATCTACTAGCTTTTTATTTTTCAAATCTACCAGGAGATTTGCGGCGAACAACTAAAAACCTTGCAGTGTATTCCTAGTTCCAAACCTGGAACTAGCCAATACACAACTAATATCTCACATAAGCTTTTGTGGCAACCTACATAGCCAATACACAACTAATATCTCACATAAGCTTATGTGACAACCTACACAAATTTCAGTAAGCTCTCTATTAAGCACGTACTAGAACCTGCACCGACATATCAATCTAAATTTAGCGTGAGAAACTCTTAGTAGAGCATTGAACCCAGAGTATGCAAAAGTACAACTTATGCGACGTTAATTGGGTCAATGCAATGCAATCAATATTGCAAGCAATAAATTCCGTGGGAATCAATTTGAATCACGTTCGATTGGTTAGGGTAAATAGATCTAACACTAGAGTAGGGATTTTTAAATAATAAGCAATTTCAAATGTACATAGCAATAACTGAAATCTGGAAATAAAAGAACGGACTGGGCTGAGGCTCGGGACATTAGTTGACTCCTAACGGAACAAGCTAGTTGTCAGTTACTTAATAACGTTGCCTTCTATTCGGCAACGAGTCCGCCTTTAAAAATTGGCAAACAGCGAATCGCCTCATATCTCGGCAATTCTTACTTAGAAATATCGGCTGCCTGTCTACTCGGACTGCACCAAATATGTGGCAACTCAAGGGATGCCTGGAGGTAACATCAATTCTGACCCATTCCTCTCTTTGTTGACAAACTTCTATCCTAGAAGAGTGAAGACCATCACTCTAGAAGAATATAAGCGAAGACGCAGCCGTGAATCGAGTTCGCAAAGCAACCATGCGAACAACCAGCATAAAGGACCACGAGTAACTCTACATGGCGATCCAGAATCATTACAACCTGATACGGATTTGGATTTATCCGCTTTTTCCCGAGGAATCACCGAAAAATTCGCACCGGTATCCACCAAAAACTGCATTCCACTTTGTTTATCGCTAATTAAGAGGCGGCGCTGTGCAGTTGGGTCGTCGTTGGCCGCATATGACGACGACGCCATTAACGACGCCATAAACTACATGGCTGTCTGCACTTTTGAGCCTGTTCCTCATATTTTTTTGATAATAATAAATTACAGACCTTGATCGTGACCGGCTTCGTCCATACCTTCGACTGCTGCTCCGCCAATTTTTAAGCTGAATCGAATCTCTTCGCCAGCGCGGCAACTTCCATGGCTAGGTTTTCTATTGGGTTGTTGTCTTTCGGTGCTTGTATGGCAGCGACATCGGGAAAAATTTTCATTCGTCCGCAATTTTGTCGGGCATTTTGACGAGACTCTGGCAGGCAAACGTCGTAACCATAAATTGCGAGTAACGTTGTCCTTTAGCTGGTCACCCGCAAGCGATTTCATTTCGCGATTTAGCTGCGATGGCCGCTTGTCGTCCAGCTCGAGCTCAGTTATAAATTTAACGAGCTTTGTCTGGTCAGAATCTGCGGAGCGTGAAATAAGCGTTCGCATGAGAGTTTTGTACATCTCTTCTTGAGACGATGTTTTCGATTTCCATCGACGCAAGTACGGCGTTATATTTTGACTTATCACGCACGATGCGATGTACATGGAACTGTGCTTCGATTTGCACGAACCATAATGCCGGCTTACGTCGCCAAAATGGCGAAAGCTCCGCGTTTTGCAGCGATTCAACATACTGCGCAGGAGGCTGCGGCACCAGAGGTTGCGGTCACAAACCTTCGATCTCAAGGTTTTCGTTAGCCTTTGTATTCAAAAGTTTTCACTGAATGTGTAGATCTATGTAATAACTCACTATCCAATACCAATTCAAAAATGGTGTCAGGCGTCCTTTACGATATTACGCGAACACGAGCTCGATCGCGGCTTCACTAAGCGGAGGACAATGTTATGGCTTAATTGGATCACGGCTTCACGATTATGTCGGGACGATCACGATCACGTATTCACTATCACTTCGGGACGATCGTGTCTTCACTATTACTATCACTAGGATTAAAATGTCGCAGTTAAATTGTGGTGTTATTTAATTTATAATAACACAGATATTACAATATACACAGTATATACAGTAAGTCGTTCGTGCCGATCGCAACGGCGTCGTGGCTAGTCTGAAGAGGAAACCAAAACCGGATCATGTGTCCTCACGATGTTTTCACTCATCTACCTTCAGCGCTCCGAGTGGTGAAATATGCAACAATATCGTGCTGCCACAATGGAATTGAAAAATGACTTTCATGCAAAATATCTAGGCAGAGAGCAAGTTATGAGCTCAAACTTTTTCGTTCGATCAAATCGTGAAATTTAGTGAATGAAATGGCTGCCCTCAAAATTCTGAAATTAATATGCACCTGACAAGAAATTCGGTGAATCAAGAATGGGACGAAAAATTTAAGACGAATGTTCAATTTTAAACTCAGACAACTTACTGCAATATTCATTTGTTAAAGTGCTGCATATTCGACTTAAAGTGAATATCTAATGGATTCATGCTAATTTCTATTCAATGCCAATAAGTAAAGCATTAAATCGCCAGTAGCCCAAAATGAAACTACACATGTCGCCAATTTCATTAAAAGATGGCCAAATTGTAAAAACCACCCATTCTCGCATGGTATGACTTGTGTTATTTTCAATGAATAGATCATATCATATATAATAAGTAACACGGATATTAGAGCCAATTTGCTGCACATTTGCTATGCAACGCGCTATGTGAGACCAGGAAACTTGGTTGTGTCTGTTCTGGCTTTCCGAGATTCCTCAACGGGGTAAAATCAGCAACGAACCCAGTCGCTGAATCAGCAAGATGAAAAACAATAAGTAGATGCGAAACGTGGCTATCCCTTAGTCATATTTCTGTGTCGTAAGTGTAAGTCTTACCGAATAAATGAAGTCCTGTGAAATTTTTACTTCGATTTTTTCTAAATTTCGGAACAAACCTGCGGAGAGTTGGAAATTATATTTTTTTGCTCCTGCTCGAGACCCGCTATAAAACTCGCCTATTAGTGTTCTTATTTGCATATGATTTGCACAACAATTCAGTCGTGGCTTGTATCCGTACACGAATTGCTGACAAAATTGCAAATAAAATTTGCCCAATTCCACATGACAAAATTTTGCTGGGAGTATTTACTCGTTTTTTCCGCGAGTTATAATAAAACCCTCTACGGTTGTTAAGACAATTTATTAATATATATTGATTACAAAGTATAATTATCAACTGAACTGTAGCCTGGAACACAGTGGCTTTTATGCCCTTTGGTCGTGGGAATTTGTGATCGAAATGATGATCGAGATTGATGGTTCCACAGGTGTTGGGTTGGCGCCGATTGTTCCCATAGTTGCAGCATGATGTTTGTTTATTTGTTGGTGTCGTTTGCCTGGTGTTGTGGGAGAATGCATGTTCCATGTTTGCATGGAGGAGTCCCCCAAAGTTGCGGCCGGAGGATTTGACTTCCGAAAAGATTTCCGGTCGGAACGGCTACGGGCGTCATTGGTAGGACTATTTCGGTGTTTTGTTGGTCTTTTAGCGGTCTCCTTCTTTTCGGAATGAACTGCAACACGTAAGCTCCGACTATGAATAAACTGATGGTAAGTAAGCCACTTGTAAGGTAGGTCCCTTGTGATGTTCGGCGAGGTATCGCACCACTTTTTGGTTTTCCAGGCGGGCTGTATTTAGTTTTTCCAGGCTGATTTCTTCGACGACTGTTTGCGTATGAAAGTTGTTGAATTTTCCAGGATGTATGGTTATCTCGTCCGAAAATACGTTGGTTTTACTGCTGTAACTGATTTCGTTTATTTCAATGCTGCAATTCGAAAAATGGATTAGCATTGTTCCAGAAAGTTTATTGTTTGGAAAGCCACAGGCCGATTTCATCTCGGTCTCTGGAGCATTGATCAAAAGGATATAGTTTGGCTCGGGTTGGTATATTGTTGCCGTTTTGGTTCCGTTCCGCAATGTACAGTTGGCTGGTTTATTTTTAAGTAAATTGCTGATACAATTGACTCACTGTTTGTCGACTGTATGGGTGGGTTTCCTGCAGTAACGAGTTCCTTCAATCAATGGGCAAGGCGTTTCAAATGAGTAGCTCTCTATTTCGTTTGCTATCGTGTATGGCTGGATGGTAAGTGCGAGTGATTTGTTTATTGGGAGTGGTATCAAGTGGAAGAAAGAGTAGGTTTCACTGGATACTATAGGAATTTGGATGTTGAATATAATATTGGAATCATTGTAATATGCCTGTAACTCAAGGAATTCGTATATTTGTTCGTTTGATTTTATGTTAATTAAATGATTCTCGAGCAATTTTTTTAACGTGATCTATTTCGTCGCGATTTAAAATTAATTTGGAAATTACATTATGCCGTGCGAGAGTGGTAGCTTCCGCGATGTTGCTCAGATGTTGGTTAAGCGTGTCTATGTTGAAATTAATTCGGTTTGTGTATTGTATATACCAAAGTATTTCTTTCTCTGTATTAATTTCTTTGCTAATTTTGTTACTGAAATTGTTAAAGTATATTTGAATGGATTATTGCTGTATGTTGATGTGATCAGAAATATTTTGAATCTTTCGCTCATTTGACCGTTAAAGAGAATTTGTTGATCGAATCCTTCTTTCAGAGAATTTTGATTTTGAAGTATACTTTCGATTTGCTTGTTTAATCTTGAGGCATCTTCAGCGTCCATGTTCCCTGTGATCACTTTAATAATAGATCCTAACCCGTTGATAAGACCCCTTTTAGCTCTATTGCTTGGCAGAAGAGTGGAATTTTTTTGTTCTAATGGCCTAAATTTTGCTCGTGTAATGTCAACTGTGTCTTGAATACTATTGTTAGTATGGTTCGTTAGTACGTCCAAAGATTTCCTTATTTCTTCAACGCTCTGTACGTAATGTTGCAGGTCAATTATATGTATGAAGTTCTTGTACGTCATGTATGGTTCTCGCTGGTCCTAGGTACATCGGAAGTAGGCCATGATTGCTGTTTAAGTCCTGTATTTCCAGTTTGTGTCCAAAGGTTGTCAGTAGCCTACAAAATTACATTTGCGTATAATTTTAGATTTGTGCAGCTTTTTATTCTTCTTAGTAATAATAACTACAGTGCCGTCTTTTTTTACTCGGTGAACCATGTATCTCGGAGTAAGTTTGTTTCTTTTGAATTCTTTTCTATATACTATGTCGTTTTTTTGCAGCTGGATGGGCTGTTTCCTATCAGTGCTTAATTTATCGATATTTTTATTGAGTTTTTCTTGCATTTTGAGTTTTATAACTGGATAAATTTTGGATTGGAATTGATGCAATTTATCTAAATAGTCATGTTCGTTGTCACCTAATCTGTATTCGAGAAATTCGTAAGGTCTACCGTAAAATACTTCATATGGTGTCATTCCAGTGGAACTGTGTATAGCATTGTTATATGTTATTAATGTCTCGTTCAGTATGTCGTCGTGGTCTTTGTCGTTGCGTTTGTCGTATATTAGTCTGTAGATCTCGGTTAGAGTAGAATGTAGGCGTTCTACTGGGTATTTACTGCTGCTTTGTTGAAAAGAGGTAATATGGAGTTGTATGTTGAATTGTTTACAGAAATCGTTGAAAATATTTGTCGTGAACTCTGTACCTTGGTCGCATACACACTTTTTGGGGATACCGTGAAGGCTTAAGTAATGTGTAAGGTGTTTTACTACGTTTATATTGTGTCGACTGGAAAGAGTATAGGCAGCGGCGAATTTAGAGAATTTGTCAATAACTGTGAGAACCTGCTTATTATTAATCGTATATATATCTATGTGAATGATATCTAGTGTTTTTCTGGAATTTCCGGGTACATGTATTTAATCTTTAGGGGTTTCCTATCGTATTTTAAGGTTTGGCATTCTTCGCAATTGTTAATCGTCTGGGTTATTTTTGATTTTATATATGAAAAATAAACTTCTCTTTTAAGATGTGCAAGCGTTTCGCTGATTCCTCTATGATTGGTTTTTAGATGATAATCATTAATTATTTTGTCTTGTTGTGCGGAGTGAATCGTTGAACAGTTTGAGCTGTCTAAATCAATGTCGCCTGTGTTAATTTCTTCGAGTTTAATACGGCTTAATGCATCAGCATTTGCATTAATGTGGCCCTTTTTATACACGACTTCATAGTCGAACTCTTCCAATTTAAGTCTCCATCGTACTAACTTTGAGTTAGGGTCTTTTAGGCTCATAACCCAGGTTAATGGCTTATGGTCGGTGACTATTTTAAATTTGTGTCCGAAAAGATAAGGACGGAAGTATTTGGTGGCCCAAACGATTGCGAGAAGCTCTTTCTCGATTGTTGAATAATGAATTTCGGGGTCTTTTAAGGTTCTGCTAACGTAGCATATTGGTCTGTCACTACCAATATTGCCTTGCGAAAGCACTGCGCCTATTGCGAAGTTGCTGGCGTTAGTGGTTAAGACGAAGGGCTTCGTAAAGTCAGAATGCTGAAGAATCGGGTCGTTTATCAGTAGGTCTTTACATAATTCGAAAGTTTTTATATATGTATTATTCAACTCAATTTTCCGGTCCTTCTTTAGGCACTCTGTAAAAGGTTTAGTTAATTTCGCGAAATCTTTAATGAATTTCCTGTAATAGCCTAAAAGGCCTAAAAATGATTTAATTTCCTTCGCAGTTTTTGGCAATGGGAAGCATTTAATAGCTTTGATTTTATCTGGGTTGGGTTTGATCCCTTTATCAGTAATCATATGTCCAAGAAAAGAAACTTCTTTGTGTAGAAATTCGCACTTACTTAATTGAATTTTTAAATTAGCACTCCTCAGTCTGGTGAAAACGTTCCTCAAATTTTCAGTGTGCTCTTGTAAGGATGTGGAGAAGACAATAATGTCGTCTAGGTATACTAGGCAAATTTCGCCTTGCAAATCTTGAAGTATATTATCCATGACTCTCTGGAATGTAGAGGGAGCGTTCTTCAAGCCGAAGGGCATTCGAACGTATTCGTAGTGACCTCCTTCTACTGTGAATGCGGTTTTGCCGATATCGCGTGGATCCATCTCGATCTGATGGAATCCACTGGCTAGATCAAGAGTGGTGAAATAGATGCATTTTCCTAGTTTATCCAATATATCGTGTATATTGGGGATAGGATACATATCATTGATTGTTTTATCGTTTAGTTTCCGATAATCTATAACTAGCCGTCACTTTTGTTTCCCATTGGAGTCTTTCTTTTTTGGCACAATCCAAATAGAAGAGCTCCACGGAGAGTAGCTTGGCCTTATGATACATTGATCCAGCATTGACTTAATTTGTGAGTTTACTTTCGATTTGTGAATGTTAGGATATCTGTAAGATTTCGTGTAGATGGGTGCTTCGTCAACTGGTTCAATACGGTGCTTTATTTCATTGGTGAAGGTTAATTTTTTGCCCTCTTTATAAAAAATATCTTGGTATTCCTTGCATATTTTTAGTATGGTCTTCCTTTCTTCACTGTTTAGGTGGTCTATTCGAAGTAAGTCCGGAAACTCACTCTTATCTACAAAGCATGCGTTGTTGACGTCATACTGAATATTAAAGTTGTTAACCTCTAAAAATTCTCGCTCTGCGTACTGAAAGGCTTTTAGGGGCTGCTCAATAAACAAATCTTGATCGATACATGTATTGTTGGTGACTTCAACTGTAGTTAACCAACTGTTGGATGTGTAAATACCTTCCGGGATGAAGATATTTTTTCTAATTATCGTTTTTGGTATGTAAATGTTCCCATTACGGATGTCGACAGGCAACTGTACTATCATTTTTGAGTTTGCTGGTAATATATATTTGGAGGACACCAAATTTAGTTTAAATTGCAAGGGTATCGTAGAGTTATTTGTAATAAGGAGTCTGTTAGCTATATCGACCTTAGCTCCTAGTAGTGTCAACGAGTCTAAGCCTAACAATCCGTCAAAATAACCGTGAAATCTGAAAACTAAAAGGTTTATCATTCCTTTTTGGTTGAACTCGATAAACATTGGCAAAACTACTTTTTTGTCAATTAAATGTGAATTTAGGATCGTTTTTATAACGGTGGGTTTGATGGGAATGTGCTCGTTAAATTTAGTAAATTTCGGGTTGATGAAAGATGAAGATGCTCCCGTAGCAATAAGAAATTTGAGGGGTCTGCCAAACGGAGATGATATATGTATGTAAGGAAGATTTGATCCATGTTTGTTCACGTCTATGTAACCGATTTGTTCATCGAGGCAAAGTTCGGAAAATTTACATCGTCGACTTCTGAAAGGTCATTTGTCTGGTCCTCGTTGCTACAATTGTTTGCGTTTGGAGGAACTGAAAATTCTGAAGTATAATCATAGAACTCGTCCAAATCATTAAAGTAATTATTTTTGGAGCCCTCGGCGCATTGAACATTATTGTAGATTGGGCTTTCTATACTATGCGTTTCCACATTGTTCATATTAGAATTACCTTGCCGGCTGAAGACGTTGCTAGTAAGTTTTGCCGGGTGTGAAAAACGAAAGGTGTTCCTTGTGTTTCCTGAAATTTCCATGGGTTCTGGTGGAGGAAACTTGACTGGCTCTGGACGACGTAGGGGATATTGGTTTGGTTGATACAGCGGGGGTCTGAATTGCCTCGCATTGTCACTCCTGGGTATGTTAGGGGGTCTTTGTTGGGGGGTGGGTTGCAAAGGTGTAAACTATTGCTGTGGAATAATTTTATTTTGGATGAACATAGGTTGGCTGGCTGACTGGTTCGAAGATTTGAAATAAAATATGTTTTGCTCTGAATGCAGAAGGCAAAGGCTTCGGCAAGCGTACCAGGTTTCAAAGCACGAATGCTTGAGCCCAATGGTTCCTGTAAGCCAGTCAGGAATACATTAAGACACATTTCAGTGTAAAGGTTCCTTATCGCTTCTATTACATTTTGATTCACTTCGTGAATGTGCACATGGTTGTTTATAGTGGAAAGTATTTCGATTATTTCGCTGTAAAATTGTTCAACAGTTTTGTTGAATTGTCTCAACCCGTGAAGGTCTTTAACAAGGGAAGTTTCGTTCCTCTTGTCGGAATAATGCAAAATTAGATTGCGTTTTATGTCTTGCCCAACGAGTGGAGTCCCATACATGTTGAGAACCTCGTTTGCAGGACCTTCAATTTTATTTCTTATGGCTCTAAGCAGAAGCTTACCATAAGGTGAATCGATAACACTGGATATTATTGAAGTAATTTCCTCTACATTATTAATGAAATCGTAGAGCAGTTTTGGGTTTCCACTAAATTTAGGAAGATCTTTAATTATGTCCGGCACTTTTAGATTGCTTGTTATATCACCTACGGAAACTGCCTCGTGCCCTTGGGCCATATTAGGATTTTGACCTTCCATACTCTTTGTTAAATTAGGTAAGATATTCAAATTTTCAAAAATATCACACAGATCAACTAAATTTTCTTGTACACTCTCGGTATTTGTAACACACTCAGAATTAATTTCAACACTATATTCGTCGCTTCCACTTTCACTTTCGCTTTCACTTGAAAGTATGGGAATCCTTTCTCTTACGCTATGAGTTTTATTTCGTGACTTATTTCTAAAATATTTTGACATAAAAGGAAATATGAAAAAGAAGGGAACATAAAGGAAGTTCACTCGACTTACAGCATTAATCCGATTAGTAGTTTCATTTCAGCTGCCGCTTTCACTATTTTTTCACTACAAAAAGGAGCTCGATTCGTCGTTTCACGATTTTGCCAATAAGCCGTTGACGTACACGAAACTTTGGTACTTGAACGATAAACCGTCGTAACCAAACCGTAAACCAAACTTGACTGCGCCAGTTATAATAAAACCCTCTACGGTTGTTAAGACAATTTATTAATATATATTGATTACAAAGTATAATTATCAACTGAACTGTAGCCTGGAACACAGTGGCTTTTATGCCCTTTGGTCGTGGGAATTTGTGATCGAAATGATGATCGAGATTGATGGTTCCACAGGTGTTGGGTTGGCGCCGATTGTTCCCATAGTTGCAGCATGATGTTTGTTTATTTGTTGGTGCCGTTTACCTGGTGTTGTGGGAGAATGCATGTTCCCATAACTCGCGCCAGTTACGTCGATGAGTTCGTCTACACAATCGCCCCCAATACCATTTTGTTTTCTCTGATGTTAAGAGATTGGATTTTGAAAATGATAGGAGATAGGTGTATCAGAGGGCTCAAGCGATTTTTAATGTGTGGAGATGACTCGAGGATGACTAAATGCGACCATCAATAGTTGTAGAAGCGGGCAGAGACTCTAAATTCAACTTATATGGCCACAGGTGTTCAAGCTAGTTTTTTTTTACATTTTTTTTGGAAACTTACTTTCTAAAGCCTTTGGGTCACACACTGCAATTAATGATTAAGTTATTAGTTTTTCTTTAAGCACTTTGTTTTTAGAAATTGAGTTATCTTCGATTGTGAATGAATTGTTTTCCAATTCAATTCGATTTTGGTTCGCTATACTCTGAGGAGTTTCTTCCATCTAAGAACAGCGACTGCGCTAGTTATATTTCTTGTAAGTATATATTGGTTTTTAAACGAAACACTTTATTAATAGTTTAATATGAACACTTTATTTAACTTCAATAATTATAACTGAAATATATTTATTAAAGAATGACAATTGACTTGACTGACCAAAAACAGAACAACGTTAGCGATTGAAGAATAACTGCGATGATCTAGATGATATATGGTTGCATACTTGCAATTTTTTCTGAGGGAACTGAAAGATAAGCATATCAGCATTTAATGAAAATCGATATGAAAAGCTATATCAGCGTTTTAATTAAAAGTTACACAATGAGTGTGCAGCTGCATATAGTCTAGTCAATAAGGAAAAACACGGTGAAACTTGACAATTTTTTCTGTCACCACAGATTTGCATGAAAATTTGAATTTAGGCTCTATTTATCCTCTTCTTCAAAGTTAAAAGTGTTCCAAAGGTTGCTTTTTATTTTTAGGGGTGAAAACCACCCCTATCCCAAAAAAATTGTATAATTTCAGATTGAAGTGCAAAAACGATTAAAATCATTTTTAAATGAATAGAATGAATGTCAATTGGTATTGGGGGTTACAATTTATGAATTATTTAACAGTTTCAACCCTTCAAAGCTACCGCTTAGAATAGTTATAATTTGAAAACTATCATCACTGTTACACATTACTGTTTTAATTATTATTATTTATTTATTATTAAAAAAATAATTTTTATTGATTGTTTTTATTACAATTTGTTTTACATATAAACGCAGGTAAAAATGTTAAAAATCTTCTTCAATTTCGTCTTCATTTTCTTCTTCATTCGCACTCCTTTCCACGCAAACCTCATCCTCTTCTTCCTCTTCGTCTTCTTCTTGATCCATTATCGGTGCACAATTTTGGCAATTGTGTCCACTGCATGTTATACATGCCGAATTGCAGAAGAGTTTTACTCGTCGGCAATCGCATGGTGAGCCACACCCTTTTTTATAGGAACAAAAAATCATATTCAACAGCTCTTCAGGTGCAGGTTGACCAGGAGTTTTGATTTGATATAATCATCCGTCAATTTTAATCCAAGCCCAATCAAACAGATTGATATTTTTGTTCCCGAGCCACAACTGGGTTTGTAAATAAACCCTTTCAATATGCTCATTTACGGCACCAATTATTGGGACCAGTGATGCCAGCTTGACTGCATTTTTTTCGTGGTGGCCTTTATAAAAGATTCATATTTCATTTTTCCACTATATGCAGGTAAATCTATCGCCTTTTCCAATTTATTCAATAGCGTGTCTTTCGCAAGTCCATATAACATGACAGCACAGTATTGACCAGCCTGTAGAGTTTTCTCAACAGTTGCAATATTACTGATTAAAATTTGCATTTTATCTCGTATGTCGTTTTTCCAAAATCTCAATATTTTTAACTTCTTGTAATCGCCTCGAAAATCAAAATTGAAATTTTTGACATTTCTTTGCGTTTTGAGGCTTAAGAGTATATTTAAATAGTTCTTAGAAAAAATATATGTATGTGTATGTACGTACGTACGTACGTTCGTGGACCGTTGTTTCTACGAGCATAACTCACGTAAACAAAGCCGTATCCATTTTGTTGAGATGTCAATCGAAGCGTCTTTGCAATTTTAAAAGCCGATTAATTTTTCGAACACTTCGGTCGGGGAGGGAGTTGTTGTTGTTGTTGTTGTTTTGACCCTTTTGAGATTATTTCTGTGATGCACTATATCTCGCGAACTAAACATAGGATTTGCATCGTTAAGGTTGTCAATCGACGCGTATTATCATTTGTTTGTTTTAACCTGATTTGCAAAAAAACAGTGATCAATGTTTATAAAGTTTGTATACTCCAATAAGTTTTTGTAAAAAAAACCGCAAAACTTTTCTTCATGATTACAAAAAACTTAAATTACAAATAAAAACTCCTTAAAAGTCATCATGATTTTCAAGGACATTTATGCTATTCACTACATCTCGCGAACCAAATGTAATATTTGCATTATTAAGGTGTCAATCAACGCATCCTAACATTTTTGTGATGGTTTTATATGCTTAAAAAATCGTTTAAGCCGTTTTTTGAATTTAATAAAAAAAAATGGAAAATTAGGGGTTTTCATAGAAATAATTTTTTTACCTGATTTGCACATCGCTGTAATAAATGTTGATAAAATTTATAAACTTTTATCAATTTTTATAGAGAAACCAGCAAAACCTTTTCTTATGATTATAAAAAAAATTAAAGGGTTCATACGATTGATTATACCATATATCTCTTATTCTAAAGACATTGTTGTAAAGTCAATCAAAGTTTATTAATATTTTCATAATTTGCGCAGATTTTCAATAGTCCTCACGGCACCGTGTTTTATTTTTAAGGAAAAAAATTCTTAAGTTTTAATTTTTTTTTGGAAATTAAATAAAAAATTAAAAATTATTAAATCATCATGTCCTTGAAGGTCACTGACTTCATTCACTATATCTCGGGAAGCAATAATAGCATTTGCATCAATGAGATGTCAATCGACGCGTCTTAACATTTTCACGTTTCTAAAAAATCGGATGGGCCATTTTTTAATTTATTAAAAAAAAATGCAAAAATTAGGGGTTTTTTCATAAAAAAACTGTTTTAACCTGATTTGCACAATACAGTAACAAATTTTTATATAATTTATACATGCTTGACAGTTTTTAGAGAGAAACCAGGAAACCTTTTCTCCATAATTACAAAAAAAAACTAAATTGAAAATTAAAAATAATTCAAAATCACCATGTAAAAAGTGTTCATACGAATGATATTACCTGATTCATCTTATTCTAAAGACATTGTTGTTGAATCAATCAAAGTTTATTGGTATTTGCATAATTTGAGCAGTTTTTTAATATTTTTGCAGTACCGTGTTTTAATTTTAATAAAAAAACTGCTTACATTTTGAAAGCCCAAAAAAAATTATCAAATTTGCATTTGTGGTAATGAACGCTTTGAATGGTAAATTGTTTTGTAGTCAATACTTTCCACGATCATTTGCTTTGAAAAGCTTTCATCAAATAAAAAAATTGTAGTTTTAAGTAGTTTTGTTCTTTAGTACTCGTAAGATTTAAATTACTTCCTCCATCATCATTCGTAATGCTTTTTACATGCAATTCAACCGTTTATTGATTGCATATTCAATGTTTTTCAAGACCAACTGAAAATATGAAATATGTATTATCCTGATTGTTGTAAAATCGTGAAAAAAATACAAACTGAATGATTATGCCGAAGTCATGGTGATTTTGAACACAACTATTCAAAGTAGCCACCACGCGACAATTTTTTTTCAGTGGGCGTTATAACAAAGCTGCATTCATTTTTGCTAGCGCTCTTTTGTCCTTCACGCATCGATATGAAAATAACAAATAACGTAGGAAAGGCTTTGTAACTTACCCCCACCACCCACCGATTGATCCGCGTGAATATTCAATCAAACCAATCCACCCCATCCACCATAAGCACTTGGTATTTAATGGATGCTCCCGTAGATGATACGATTAATATTAATGCATTGCAATTACTGTTATGAGTAGCTCTAATTATTATTATTTAAAGTAGTAGTATTTTCATAATTATGATTGTGTTTAGTATTTTTAATGTTTATCTAGATATTACTGGGAAGTTGACCGTGTGGCCCTCAAGGATCGTACCTCGCGGCTTGTTAACTTCCCAGTATATGGGAAGTTCTTGTAATCGCCTCGAAAATTGAAATTGAAATTTTCAACATATCTTTACGTTTTGAGGTCCTACGAGTATATTTTAAGTGTTTTTAGAAAGAAGTATGTGTGTGTGTATGTACGTACGTGCGTTGGCGGGCAGTTTTTCTACAAGCATAACTCACGTAAACAAAGTCGTATCGACTTTGTCAAGGTGTCAATCGAAGCGTCTTTGCAATCTTAAGAGCTGATTAGTTTTTCGGACACTTCGGTCGGGGGGGGGGGGGGATTGCTGTTTTCACCCCTTGAATGTCAACCCTGTCATGCGCTATATCTCGCGAATCAAACGTACGATTTGCTTCATCAAGAAGTCGGCGCGTATTGACATTTACGTGATTCTGTCAATTTTTTAAAAAATCGTTGGAGCCGCTTTTTAATTTTTTGAAAAAAGTTCAAAAAATTGTTGTTTTTTTCAAAAACATCAAATTTTTAACCTGATTTTCAAGACGCAGTAATCAATGTTTATATAATTTATATAGTCCAAACAGTTTTTGTAAAAAAACCCACCAAAATTTTTTTTTCATGTATACAAAAACATTAAATTAAAAATTATTAAAAGTCATCATGACCTTCATGATCAATTATGTCATTCATTATATCTCGAGAACCAAATATAATCTTTGCATCATTAAGAAATCAATCGACGCATATTAACAATTCCATGTTTTTAAATGTTATAAAAATCTTTACAGCCATTTTTTAATTTAATAAAAAAATATTGAAAATTAGTGAGTTTTTTCATAAAAAAATTAAATAATAATTAACAAAATTAACATCGCAATAATAAATGTTTATAAAATTTATAAACTTTTAGCAATTTCTGTAGAGATACCAGCAAAATGTTTTCTCATGATTGCAAAACAAATTGAATTTAAAATAAAAATAAAATCATTTGAAGTCTCTATGTAAAAAGGGTTCATACGAATTTGTATACCTTAAATCTTTTATTCTAAAGACATTGTTGTAAAGTCAATCAAAGTTTATTATTATTTGCATAATTTGCGGAGATTTTTAATAGTCTTAACAGCACCGTGTTTAAACTTTAATGAAAAAACTGCTTAAATTTGGAAAACCAATAAAAATCAAATCAAATTTGCATTTGTGGTAATCAACACTTCGAATGGTAAATTGTTTTGTAGTCAACACTCTCCAATATCAAATACTTTAAAAAGTTTTCATTAAATAATTTTTTTTTAGTAGTTTTGTTTTATAGTGTTCGCAAGATTTCAATTACCTCCTTCATCATTTGTAATACATTTTACTTTTTACATGCAATTGAACCTATGTTTGACTGCATATTCAAGGTTTCTCCAGACCAGCAGAAAATAAGAAATAATTATTAGTCTCATTGATTTAAAATCGTGAAAAATACAAATTCAGTGATTATGCCGAAGTCATGGAAATTCGGAACGCAACTATTCAAATTTGTCACCACTCTACAAAATCTCTTCAGTGGGTGTAATAACAAAATTTGCACTTTTGCTAGCGCTCTTTTGTCCTTCAAGCATCGATAGGAAAATAACAAATAACGTAGAAAAGGCTTTGTAACCTGGCCCCCGCTCCCGATTAATTCGTGCGAATATTTAATCAGCCCCCTTACCTACATAATCAATGGACGCTCCCGTACGATTAATATTAACTCATTCCAATAACTTTTATGAGAGGTAAATTATTATTATTTAACGTAGTATTATTTTCATAATTATTATTGTGTTTAATATTCTCAATACTTATGTAAATATTACTGGGAAGTTAACCGTGTGGGCCTCAACGGTCGCACCTTGTGGCTTGTTTTTTTTTTATTGACAAAAGGAGGCGTTGAATCACATACAGTAAAACAATGAGCAAATATAATCAAGTTTGAACAGTTAGGGTATTTCATTTCTAATGACTTGGAAGAATACACTGCTGTAGGTGCGCTTTGTTTACCTGCACTACAATATTTTTTTGTAAATTCGAGTTATCTTTAATAGCAATCGTCAGCATCTCCTCTGTTTTGATAGCGTTTAATATCATTTTTTGTAATTCTTGCTTGAGGTACTCTATAAAACGACTCTTGTTCTTGAAATTCAAGAGAATTTTTTCTTGACTCACAGATACGAATAATTTTGAATTGGTAGTTAAATTGAATTCCCTAGAGGCTACCTTGATTGATGGACAATTTTTTCGGCTGCTTTATTACTATCTTCGTCTTCACAATCAAAAACGACTGCTATGTTATTTTCGAAATTCTGTTTTAAGTAAAAAATATAATCTTGAAAGACTTTTTCATATTTACAATCTGTAGACCACTTAATTGCATAATGTAGCATCCCTCCATAAATAAAATATTTAGAATCTCCTTTCTTGAAGGTAATTTTTAGGGCTTTAAATGATAAATATAATGTAGATTTCTCATTCCAACGTCATCGAACAATGAGAGAGGATTAGGGGCCAATTCAAATTTCTTGGAGTTGTGCCATGGTAAACTGACACTCATCACTTAATAACATGGATGTAAAAATATCTTACACTGCTGCATCGATTTTGGATGAATAAATAATAGATGGATCTACTAATCGTTTCTGCGTCTCATTTAACATGCGTTTGTAGTAATCTCTATGATATCTTGCTTGTAAATGCGAAAGATTACGTTGTTCTTTTTGAATACGCTGCAATATACCCCGACTATAATCATCATATAATCCAATGAGTGTTTTTATCAAACTGTGCCAATTGCACTGATTGAACAAGCGATATTACCCTCCCTTTCTGAATAAGGTGTTTTTTTCTCGTTTGCTATATTTGCTTCTTCCGTACAAAAAAAAAACAATTTTCTTTCCTAGTGAAACAAGTCTTTTTAGCGGACAGTTCATCAGAAGATTTTAAAGATTTTCTTAATTTTCTCTTTACTGGACTAACACTCAATGACTTCCGTAGATCATTTTTTCGTTTAGTTGCTGCGATAAATTGTTTAATTATGTAAGTTATTCTGCATGAAGCATGAACTAATAATTTGTTGGAATAGTCTACATTTGCAAATAATCCATCACCTCGTTCAAAAGATACATTTTTCAATGACTCTTTAGCTTTCTGAGTCCTGACATATATAAGTTTCTCATTTTTTTGTAAAGAACAAATTGAACACTGATTCATTTCCGGATGATCGATGCTGCTACTTGGCTGATCCATTGTAATGTATAACTGTGTGAAAATTTATATATATATATATATATTTAATGAATAGTACATTAATTTACAAAGTACTCAAATTTACTAAATTTTATAAATTAAATTTACCACTCATGTAAGAGAAATCTTGATGAAGTTATCTCAATTTACAAAATTTACTGTTGCAAATTAGGCTCCAAAATGAATCCTCGAAAAAAATTTGCTCATAAAAATTACTGAAAAAAGTTTTCATACATAATAATTAAAATCCAAATGTTTCTTTTCTATTTGAAAATATATAGTGTGTGTGTATGTGTGAATACGAGAGTACGTAGGTAATATCTTCATCTGTGCCCAAAATATAGTACATCATGTGAATTTTCCTATGCTATAATATACATCTGATAATTGCTAAAATATGTGCTTGGGTTTTCAGCCATATCTTGTTCAGTTTTTAAGTTACGAGTTAAAAAAAATGATTTTGTAGGTTATTTCGAAGGCTATAAGCTCACTTAAATCTTTTTTTCCAACTCTTATTTTTTAAAGGGAGTGAGCCGAAAGGTGTTAAAAATGTCACTAGTTATGAACACTTGAAGACTTTGAGCGGCTGTATCTTCGTCAATTGTTATCGAAAAAGATACGAAAATTTTCAGAAAAGCAATAGCTAAAATTTTGTACTCTACAAAATTTTACGTATCACCGATAGGTTTTGAGTTATTTTGAAGAAAATACAATTTTTTTTCAAAAATTCAAAAATTCGCTTTTCACGTTTACCTCACATTTTTATTCCAAAATAAGCACTTTAAAGTGGTTGAACCTTCTTGAGTGCATTGCAAATACATAAAATCAGAGATTTGCAGAGCGGTAACGTTGTGGTGTAATTAGGGTGCTAAAAAAATAGGGACCAACTTTATTTTGATAATAACTTGCTTAATTTTGATGCTAGACACTTTTCTAAAAAAAAAAAGTGTGTGTGTAACAAGTACGCACGGGGAAGTGATACTTCTTTCGCAGTTGTTGGATTCGTGGAATTTAATATGTGATACTGAAATCAAAAATTTTATGACAGACTAAAACAACATTATAAAACAGCATTATTTTTCCATTTTTATCATTTTTATAATTATTTAATTAATAATATTCTTTTTTTCTTTTTTATGTTTATTGATTTTTCTAAACACAAGTACAATAAACATAAGTACAATAAATAAACAAGTACAGTAAACACAAGTACAGTTTAATTTCTCGAAAAAAGTTAATATTATTTTAAATTATATTTTTTGGAATTATTTTTCTTCAATTTGTATTGCCTCAATCGGTATGGTAGATATGATCGGTTTATGGTAACTGAAATAAGATATGTACGTTTTTGATTTAACATTATCGAGATACCGTGTAAAAATGGCATCTATTGTTGTGCCTGATTTGGTGGTTGATATTTTTGGGTCATTATTCATTTGTAAATTGAACTTTTCCTGCAGCAAATCAATGAGAGGTTTGGAGTCAGTTGATGCAAAATTGACATCAAAATCTACACTCATGATCATTGGATATGTATCTTTATCACCACCATAAAGTGGTGCAACTTCATGGCTAAACACTAAAAATGACCTGTGCATAAATTTGATTATATCAGCCATTTTCTCATTAGAACTGATGTAGAGTGCAATCATTATTATTATCCATAAGCCCCTTCACTTGCCCACACAAATTATATGGGACGATGACAAACTCATACACTTTTCACAAACCTTTACAGTTACCTTAAGACGATCAGTACGTATGCCAGTTGTCCCTCAGGCACAAAGTTCATTTAACTTACAACAAAATAGTCTAATAATTTTTTTTACTGTATCATTATAATTATATTAAAAATATTTATTTATAATTGGTAAATAAATAATTATCAACATTGAGTTAACATTGTACTTACCAATTAATACGAAATAATGCATTTTGCAATAAATTCACAAACAACAGGCAGTTGTATACACATTAGTTTATTTCTTTTTCTTTCTCACGCACTTACACAAAACGTTCACATAAAACTCTTTGCCAGTTTCCTGCAAGCGCTGCACAGAATTTATTATAATTCCATGGTGGTTCCTCGATCTAATATTCGTCAATCCGAACGATTCATGCCATTAGATGTTGATACTGTTCTGCCCGGTGATGGAACATCTCATTGAAATCAATGGACAAGTCAAACCATGATCGCAGGGGTGCTATGCAGAGGCGTCGTCCCGGCCTATCATGAAAGTCAAGCATTGCGGGGCGCAATGCGTACTTAGATGGGGGACCCGGCGAAGCAAAGCGTCAGGGTGGTATATGGCATACAGAGAATGTTGCGCCTGCTGCCTTCACTCTAGTACCCTGCCCCCTCAATCCATTGCAGCTTCAAGACTATCTGGCACGAACGAACGAACACTCAAACGTAACGCCACGTGACCAAAAATTTTTCTCACTACCCTGCGTAAAGAAGTATAACTTCAATAAAGGTTCTTCAATACCTTTTAAAAGGATTCTCCGAGTTTTCCTCCAAAAATGTCTTGTTTTTTAGTTATTCAACGTTGAAACGTTGTATTTTGGCGTTTGAAGAATTAGAACCAACTTTCAACAAGCTATAACTCAGCTCCTACTAGCTGTACAAACTCCATAAACCCACCATTTTCTTTGCTTTTTATGAGATACAATTCTATTTGAAATAGTTTTTTCCCTTAAACTCTTGTTTTGTGAGTTATTTGCGAAAACCCGTCTGAAAAAGTGGTATTTTTGGTCGGAAAATCGCCACTTTCACTTGCGAATAACTCGAAAAGTATTGACTTACAGAAAAAACTTATTTGAATAAAAGTTGCTTGAAATTGGTCTGTAATAATTTCTGGGCTTAGTTTTGACGTGAACATATTCACCCCCGAGAAGTGATAGCATACACCTCCTTGGAAGAAGCAACCCTCGGAACATTTTTATCTTTGGATTAGAGGCCAACCAGAACCTAAATCCAAAATTTTCATGCAAATCGGTGGTGACAGAGAAAATTATGCAGGGAAATGGTCATTGACTGGACTAATAACTAATTAGGAATTAGGAATCATAATAAAGTTATGATATTGGATTGCTTATGTTAACGACTGATGTTGACCTTAGCAAATGGATGTTTAGAAGAAACGTAAACGGTTTTCTTGTTTACCTATAGTAACTCGCGTGCGGGTTGAATTTAAGGCTATAAGTACAATCAAAGCGTCGTAATTTGGACTTAAACCGTGCATTTTCGAAAGGCAGAGAAATTTTTATTGCAATGCGTGGGAATGGTATAATTAGCTTAACTTCAATTTCGTGGGGACCCCGATGATGGCGTTTGGGCTCCATCTTGAAAACAAAAGAAAGTGGGACACCTCCATATTTCCGAAACCGTGGCTTCCACAAGAAAGTTGTGTGTGGCAAACTTGCGTAGAATATAATTTTTAGCAAGTCATTCATACATCACTTTAACGTGGTGTCAATAATAAAAAAGATACAATCCAAAAATCATACCCGAAAAGGGGGGAACAACTTTCGGGCAACACAACTTTTTCAATTTCACGTTTAACGCGAAACATGTTCGAGTATTTTTTTTAAGATAATTTTGTCACAAATCGTTTGCCGTATTGATTGTTCCAATCACTGCACATAACCGGGAGTTATTCCATCTCAAAGGGGAGACAGTCACGTGAAAAACCCGTTTTTAGGCCAAATAATCGGCTTTTGATGCCGTTGCGAAACTCGCGAAGCATTTTGGAAGGCAACCGGATTTTCGGCGCAATGTGTAGTATGTCTTCCTATGAGCTTAAATCCAAGTTTCTGCGGTCGCAGCCCCAATCCTCTGGGCTCCATCTTGGAAACAAAAAATAGTGGGGCATTTCCCATATCTCCGAAACCATGGCTCCCACAAGAAAGTTTAATGTGGCAAACTTGTGTCGGTCGTTATTGTGTCCCAAACGGGGCACAAGTCATAGGAAAAAAACATTTTCACACCTGTTTATCTGGTTCTACAATGCTCTTTCCATGCGACTTGACCCCCTTCAAGACGCAATAACTCCCGACATGCAATACCGCAAATTTTTGGTGATAAAACTGCCTAAACGTTAATTTCGGACGAATTTCGCCGTAATAGAGGAAACCAAGAAGTAGTGGCGTGCGAAAAATGAACCCCCCTTTTCAACGTCGTTTTTGACGTGTAACTCTTTAAATATTGACAGCACGTGAAAATGATGTATCCACAACTTACTGCAAATTAAATTTCACACAAGTTTGTGATATAAAACTTTTTTGTGGGCGCGATGCTTTCCAAGATATGGGGCCGTCCCACTTTTTTTGTTCTCAAGATGGCGCCAAGGGGATTGGAGCTGCCACTCCAGAAACTTCAATTAAGCTCACACTAAGGCATACTACTCATTGCAATTAAAAATTTTCTGCCCACTAAAATGCTCCGTGAGCTTTGCAATGGGGGGTTTGGCATCGGAAGCCGATTATTTGGCCTAAAAATGCGTTTTTCACGTGCGACAAAATTGCCTTAAAGTTATTTTCAATGTGTTTTAGGGTTAAAGTGAAAACAATGAAGCTGTGGCGCTCGAAAGATATTCCCCCCTTTTTGGATGTCGTTTTGAGCTTGTTGTAGTGGATTTAGCATTGAATGTCGTGAGGTGAAGCACGCTCGCTGGCAGACAGTGCGTTATACCTCCGTTGCCTGTACTCGATCAGGGATATCTTCCTCGAGTGATTGCTGGTGATAATAATTATCTGGTTTAACTGGGGAATAGGGAAATTAAGGATACCTACAGGCACCTCGATGGCTGCCGCAAGATTGGCGCTGGACTATCCATGGTCCGTGCTGCCGATATTTCTAAATTCATTGTCGAAAAAAGGCAAAAGAGTTCCTCGCTGCCAAGAAAGAAGGCAGTTTAATAAAACAGTAACTATACTGGTTATGACTCCAAAACAACTGTTTTCGTTTATTCCATTCCTCTCCTTAAATACTAATTCCATTACATATCTTATCCCTACCCTAATTCTATTTACTTATCGATTAATTGATTGCCTTGCATTCCCACGCTGTGAATTTGCTGAATAATCAATATTGCATCAAATTGGTGCACTCAAATTCAATTAGGTCATTGTACGATTGCTTACTTGATTGAGTCAATTTAAAAAGCTTGATATGATTTTCTAATTTTATGAATGAGTTGATTTAATTGAAAAGCTTGATTTGAGTTCCCGTAAGTACTCACAGCGTAAGAATTGCATAAGCTTAGGCGTGTGCATAGGGTGGTGAAGTCATATGGTTTTGTTACATTATATGTATATTGATTTAAGTACATTAAATTACATTTTATTGTTAAAACCACGTAAAAGTGATGTATGCATGACTTACTGCAAATTAAATTCTTTACAAGTTTTCCATATAAAACTTTCTTGTGGGAGCCATGGTTTCGGAGATATGGGGGATGTCTCACTATTTTTTGTTTCCAAGATGGAGCCCAGAGGATTGGAGCTGCGACTGCAGAAACTTGGATTTAAGCTCACAGGAAGACATACTACACATTGCGCCAAAAATCCGGCTGCCCTCCAAAATGCTTCGCGAGTTTCGCAACGGCATCAAAAGCCGATTATTTGGCCTAAAAACGGGTTTTTCACGCGACTTTCTCCCCTTTGAGATGGAATAACTCCCGGTAATGTGCTGTGATTGGATCAATCAATACCGCAAACGATTTGTGACAAAATTATCTTAGAAAAGTAATCGAACATGTTTCGCGTTAAACGTGAAATTGAAAAAGTTGTGTTGCCCGAAAGTTGTTCCCCCCTTTTCGGGTATGATTTTTGGATTGTATCTTTTTTATTATTGACACCACGTTAAAGTGATGTATGAATGACTTGCTAAAAATTATATTCTACGCAAGTTTGCCACACACAACTTTCTTGTGGAAGCCACGGTTTCGGAAATATGGAGGTGTCCCACTTTCTTTTGTTTTCAATATGGAGCCCAAACGCCATCATCGGGGTCCCCAGGATGAAGTTAAGCTAATTATACCATTCCCACGCATTGCAATAAAAATTTCTCTGCCTTTTGAAAATGCACGGTTAAACTCCCAATTGACTGGATTATATGGTGAACAAGAACGTCTAAATATTTAATAGTTTTTCTCAGTTTTTCATAACGAGAGCATATCAGCTCGTATTTGTTGGCATAGAATGATCATTCTTTGATGTTGCTGTTGCCCACTCGAGTTTGGGTCTCGATTTGTTTGAGTGTATCCGAGGGTTTGTGATGTCATGGTATTAGGATTATTTCATCTGCATTATCGTCTAAGCCAAGGGGGTCGAAGCAGCTTGATGGGGAAGATTTGATGATTGATGGGAAAGCTGTGCAAAAAGAAGCTAAAAAGAGAGGGACCAAGTATTGTGCCCTTGGAGACGCTTAAGTTTACTTGGAATACTATTGTTCATCTTTCATTTATATCTAGTCGCATAAAAACAAGGTGTAAGCATCATCGAATCTCGTACTATAATTCTTAGTTATCATAGCCCATCGTTCCAATTTTTTGAACATGCTTATTTACTTTATGAAGAAAATAGGGTTTTTGACTATATTTTATGTGTTTTTAGATCGAAAAAAGAAAGTTTGTAATGTAATAATGCTGGACGCATCTAGCTCAGGATGGATCACTATCGATGTCAAAAAAGCTATTTATGTTTGGGAAAGATCGCAGCAGCAAGTCAGCCTAGGACGTGGAAATTTGACCAACAGGTATCAAGTAATAACAGGATGGCTGATAATTGACGTGCATGATGAAGATGAAAGACAAATAAATGCTGGAAGTTATATTGCGCCACCGAAGTGTGAAGAGGTATACTTTTAAAAAGCAAAATATTTTAAAGTAGGTTACTAAATTAAGGTTTATTTGCATTTTGTAATATGAAACCAAAGCCACGTGGTGTGACCTCTGAGTTCCGCACGACCAACGACTCAGGTTCACATAAATTTCAATAATAACAATAATGGTAATACGAATGAAAATAATAATACTCAAAATCATGACAGTGGTAAGCGCTTATTATATTAAGTGGAATCTGTTACTATTAATCGTGTCATCCATTCAGAATCATCCATTAATTACGCAAGGTTTTTTGAGGAAAAAAGTCTAATTGAAAGTTTGTGTGGCACGTGAAAGTCTATTTTCATATCGAAGCTAAAAAGACAAAAGGGCGTACGCCGAAGTTTTGGCGAAATCGCAAATTATGGGTTTTTAGTCTAATTTTCATTTCTTTGACGCGTGATGACCATGAGTGGTAGCAGCGTCCGTAATTTCCATTTGCAAGGCATTAATCGCAAATAGTAAATATTACTCTTATCAACCCTTAATTCATTGTAAACATGTATTGATTATTGTTTTAATATGAATATTTTTAACAATCATAAAGAAGAAAATTTTTGTTAAGTGGATTGCATCAAGTCTAAAATGGGTTTATTTTTTTTAGAAAATAATTACTATTTTTGCAGAATTTTTATTAAATGAAAAATGGCTACACTGAAATTATTGAATATTTATTCAATTTATCTAATTGCTAACACAACAACACTATGAGGTTAAATAAATACCTGCAAATGCCAAAATATTAGCTCCACGATGCATTGCTTTGAGTGCATTGGTCTTCCGATTACCAAAAGTGCAAGTTTATTTTTTGTTATGACAAATCCACAATCATGTCTCTCAAGCACGATATCTCATAAAGCAACAATTATACTAACGTCGTTTAGAGGTTGATATGGGGAATCTGTTCCATTTTCATTCATATTAGTACAGAAGTCTTTATGTTTAATCGATCAAATCGTAAATTTGGTATCTGCAAAATTTATTTTAACAAATTCTCCCTCATCGCAATCAATGTTTTAAAAAATCAGATATTGCAAAGTGTTTCGAATAATAGAAATTTAACGTTTTTTAATAATTGCTGAGATTTTATAATATAAAATTTTTTGTACTGATTAACAACTAGCTTTAATGATATAGTTGTGGGTTTGGTCAAAGCGTATTATTACAAGATGTCCTAAATTTATAAGCAACATTTTTTTTACCAATAAAGAAATGAAAAACATGAAAATCAAAAAAAAATCTGGTTTTCACTTGTTACAACCCAAGCTTAGGATTGGATGCTTTAAAGATTACTTAGCACACCTAAAATTAAACCTTTTTGTAATTCCGAGAAGTTTTCATATAAAAACAAAAAATAATCAATAAATAATAAATATTTATTTACAGGCCCACTGCTATGTCTCACTATTATTATTATTATTATTATTATTATTATTATTATTATTATTATTATTAAAGGTTTAATTATTTTTATTATTATTTTTAATAGATATGTAGATATTACTGCCTGACGCTTACGTTAATCTCAAGGTTTGCACCATGACGCTTGGTTTTTAAGATGTTATCGAGCAACAGAATTTTTTTGGTGAGCTTGAGAAAGTATCAAAGATTCAAATGTTTTAATAAGATATTGGCTAGTTTTCCTATTTATGAGATCAACGTTAGAAAATACAGTTCCCTGAAGGAACGTTTCACAATAAATGAACGACAAATGTACCAAAGTGAAGTGAAATTGTACGTTCTAGATTATTAACCAAGAATGAGGAACGTTAAAGAGACCCTCCCGAAAATAAATGAATTCACTTTTATCGAAAATGACATTCAGAAATCGAAAAAAGCTATATCCAGAGTCAAAGGAATGTCTCAAAATGAAACTTGGCAGAATGATTTTCAGAGGCAGATTTATTTATTAAAAACAATAACCGTGAGGAAATGTTTACTGTGTGTTGTGTATTAAGCCCTATGAAACGAAGAAATTTCTATAAAATTGCAAACGGAAATGAAAGGGAATCCATTACTTTGGTAATTTATCCTTATAAAGGTATTCCCACAATTGATAAGGAGTTTGTCAGAAAAATTAGCTGTTGGACGTTCTGGCAGTAGCTGTATGATTTCTGCGACATATTTTTGAATTTGTTTCCAATGTGCTGCTTTTATGGCTACTATATAGAGAAACGATGATTTATTGACTGATACAAGAATCACTTCAATCTTCAGTTGTGAAACTCATGTTTTTTTTGAATTCTACCAAACAAGGTGAACAATAAATTATCAAATGATAGACTGGCATCTGACCCAGCTGATTGCTTTCTGGATTTATATACAGATTAAACGATCAAATCTGGTTTGTATTGCCTTGACAAAAAAAATTTGCAGACCGTTCATAATCGTTCGTATACTCTATTGGACAATGTTCATCCAACACGAGCTCGTACAGCACTTACCAAGGCAGCTATCGCTGTTACAGAAGCAAGTGTTACTGAGGATCCAAATTTATCGATTCGACGCCGTTCTCAACAACTAGGTGTCTGTCCGGCCATTACATGGAAAATTTTGTGGGAAGATCTTGGGCTTAATTAAGTCATTGGATCATCATTTGCGTCGTACGTTCATTAAATGAGTTAAAAATGAAATTAAAGTTGAGCCGTATTTTTACCGTCAAATCATTTTCATCGATGAGGCTCGTTTTTGGTTTCACAAGTTTACAAATAAACAAAATTGCCATTTTTTGTGTGAATTTGATTCTCAAGAAACTTTGACAGCCCCATTACAGCTTTGAAAAGTCACTGTTTTATGTGATTCACCCAACAGGGGGCATAACGGGTTTTTTCTTTTTCAAATTTGAAGGCAAAACCTACGTTCCCAATATAGCAATCGCTACTGACAGATAATGTCATAAAATTGTCGACCTTATATAGGCAAAAAATCGACCATTTCGATAATTTATTTGTTAAAAAAGTTCTATGCTTGAAAAAACACACACATTACCGAAAATGAGACAATTTTACTACATATGCAACGCATGCTCTCAAAAACCAACATTCCCGCATGAAGAATAGTCGAAATATCTATTAAACACATGTTGAAGACGCCACCCAATTGTCAAAACGCAATTGCGATTCTGTGCCATCCATAGTCAGCAGTATGTTGAAAGAGAGTGGCTTCACTAAAGAAAGTCAAATTTCAATCTGGGTTGCCTAGATCTCTACTTAAAACATACTATTCTTTGCTACTTTAATAAGTTTGCTTCGTGAAGAGTTCATAAATCATTTCCACCGAACTTGATTTGTTTTCTTATCCATTACCCGTTATGAGACTTTTTTCAAACCAGAATGTAATTGTCTATCACGCTCAACGCAGTTCCTTTCATTTTTTGGGTTGTTTTAGTGCCTTACGTTTTTACTAAAAGCTAGGGACAATGTTTTCTCTAACTTTTAGACCACCTGAAATGTTTTCATTTACTTAAATTTTACTTATTATTGAAGTTATACTTCTTTAGGCAGGGTAGTGAGAAAAATTTTTGCTCACGTGGCGTTACGTTTGAGTGTTCGTTCGTTCGTTCGTTCGTGCCAGATAGTGTGGAAACTGCAATGGAGTAGAGGGCAGGGTACTACAGTGAAGGCAGCAGGCGCAACATTCTCTGTATGCCATATACCACCCTGACGCTTCGCTTCGTCGGGTCCCCCATCTAAGTACGCATTGCGCCCCGCAATGCTTGACTCACATGATAGGCCGGGACGACGCCTCTGCATAGCTCCCCTACGATCACGGTTTGACTTGTCCATTGATTTCAATGAGATGTTCCATCACCGGGCAGAACAGTATCAACATCTCATGGCTTGAATCGTTCGGATTGACGAATATTAGATCGAGGAATCACCATGGAATTATAATAAATTCTCTGCAGCGCTTGCAGGAAACTGGCAAAGAGTTTTATGTGAATGTTTTGTTTAAGTGCGTGAAAAGGAAAAGGAAATAAACCAATGTGCAAACAACTGTCTGTTGTTTGTGAATTTAATGCAAAATGCATTATTTTGTATTAATTGGTAAGTACAATGTTAACTCAATGTTGATAATTATTTATTTACCAATTATAAATAAATATTTATAATATAATTATAATGATACAGTAAAAAAAAATATTAGACTGTTTTGTTGTAAGTTAAATGAACTTTGTGCCTGAAGGAATCAGATAAAAAGCTGGACAACTGGCATACGTACTGATCGTCTTAAGGTAACTGTAGAGGTTTGTGAAAAGTGTATGAGTTTGTCATCGTCCCATATAATTTGTGTGGGCAAGTGAAGGGGTTTATGGATAATAATAATGATTGCACTCTACATCAGTTCTAATGAGATAATGGCTGATATAATTAAATTTATACACAGGTTATTTTTAGTGTTTAGTCATGAAGTTGCACCACTTTATGGTGGTGATAAAGATACATATCCAATGATCATGAGTGGAGATTTTAATGTCAATTTTGCATCAACTGACTCCAAACCTCTCATTGATTTGCTGCAGGAAAAGTTTAATTTACAAATGAATAATGACCCAAAAATATCAACCACCAAATCAGGCACAACAATAGATGCCATTTTTACACGGTATCTCGATAATGTTAAATAAAAAACGTACATATCTTATTTCAGTTACCATAAACCGATCATATCTACCATACCGATTGAGGCAATACAAATTGAAGAAAAATAATTCCAAAAAATATAATTTAAAATAATATTAACTTTTTTCGAGAAATTAAACTGTACTTGTGTTTACTGTACTTGTTTATTTATTGTACTTATGTTTATTGTACTTGTGTTTAGAAAAATCAATAAACATAAAAAAGAAAAAAAGAATATTATTAATTAAATAATTATAAAAATGATAAAAATGGAAAAATAATGCTGTTTTATAATGTTGTTTTAGTCTGTCATAAAATTTTTGATTTCAGTATCACATATTAAATTCCACGAATCCAACAACTGCGAAAGAAGTATCACTTCCCCGTGCGTACTTGTTACACACACACTTTTTTTTTATTGGTCTCTTTCGAAAAGTTGAAAAATAGGATAACAAAAACGGATTGCTTAAAACGAGTTTGAGAATTAAAGAAAATAAGTAAAGACATGATTTCGTTTGGAGTTGATTTTTAGCTCAGAAGTGGGGTTGTAACTCAAAACAATAACAAATTACCCAATTGTGTAAAATTAAATTACTTTCGAAATTAACTATGGGACGAAGTATAAGGTGTCGATCGTTTTCATCGACCTAGAATAACAAGCCGGGAGGTGCGACCCTTGAGTTCAACTTCCCAGTAATATCTAAATAAACATTAAAAAAATTAGCCACAATAATAATTTTGAAAATAGTACTACTTTAAATAATAATAATGAGAGGTATCCATAGCAGTAACAGGAATGAGTTAATATTAATCATATCATCTACGGGAGCATCCATTGATTACGTAAGGCTTTTGGTGGATGGGGGTAGATTGATTTGATCAATCAATTGGTGGGGATCTTTTTCTTTTTCGGTGGGGTACGTTTCTACATTGATGCTTGAAGGACAAGAGAGCGCTTGTAAAAATGAATGCGGTTTTTGTTATTACGCCCACTGAAGAGATTTTGTCGCGTGATGGTCATTTTGAATAGTTGCGTTCAAAATTGTCATAATTCCGGCATAATCACTGAATTTATATTTTTTAACGATTTTACATCAATGAGATTAATAACTAATTTTGAATTTCTGTTGGTCTGGAAAAATATTGAATATGCAGTCAAAAATAGGTTCAATTGCATGTTAAAAGGAAAATGTACTGCACATGATGATGGAAGATGTAACTGAAATCTTACGATTACTAAAGATTAATTTTCTAAAAACTACAATTTTTTATTTGATGAAAGCTTTTTGAAGCATATGATCTTGCAAAGTATTGACTACAAAACATTTCACCATTCCAAGCGTTGATTATCACAAATGCACATTTGATTGAAATTTTTCTGATTTTCAAAATTTAGGCAGTTGTTTTATTAAAATTAAAGCACTCTTGAAACTATTAAAAATCTGCTTAAGTTATGCGGATATTATAACATTTTGCTTGAATTTACAACAACGTTTTTAGAATAAAAGATATTGAGTAATATCATTCGTATGAACCCTCTTTAAATGGTAACTTTAAATGACTTTTTAATTTTGATTTCGTTTTTTTTTCATATCATGGAAAAAAATTTTACTGGTGTCTCTTCAAAAACTGATAAGAATGTATTAATTTTTTAAACTGGTATTACTGTGCTGTGCAAATCAGGTAAAAAAAATATTTTTTATGAAAAACTTATACGGCTAAAAAAATTCTTTTATAATGTTGAACACATCACAAAGATGTTACTACACGTCTGTTGACACCTTTATTATGGAAATATTATATGTGGTTCGTGAGAGATAGTGAATGACAAAAATGACCTTGAAGGTCATAATGACTGTTAATGATTTTTTATTTTTTATTTTATATTTTTTGTAATCATGACAAAAAATTTTCATGATGTTTTTACAAACACTGTTTGGAGTATATAATTTTTATAAACGTTGATTAGTGGGTCTCGTAAATTAGGTTAAAAATTTATTGTTTATGAAAAAACCCTAATTTTTTGCACGTTTTTTTCTTAAATTAAAAAACGGCTCCAACGATTTTTTCAAAAATTGACACCTGTACCATGCAAATCGTATGTTTGGTTCGCGAGATATAACGTATGACAGAAGTGACCTTCAAAGGGGCGAACCCCCCCCCCCCCCCCCCGACCGAAGTGTCCCAAAAACTAATCAGCTCTTAAGATTGCAAGGTCGCTTCGATTGACACCTTAGCGAAGTCGATGCGACTTTGTTTACGTGAGTTATGCTCGTAGAAAAAGCTGTCCACGAACGTACGTACGTACACACACTCACATACATCTCCCTTTCTAAAAACACTTTATGTATACTTTATGGACCTTAAAACGTAAAGAAATGTTGAAAATTTCAATTTCGATTTTCGAGGCGATTTCAAGAACTTCCCATATACTGGGAAGTTAACAATGCGGAAAGATTCGACAAGCATGACTAGCTCAAGAAAGAAATGGACATCGCCGTGATTTACTACATGAAATCGGAAGATGTTCACCGAGCAATGCGAAGTGATGAACGCATAAGAAAAAAGAATGATAGCTAAGATGAAAGTCAACCTTATTCTCCAAATTCAATGAATCTGAAGAACAAAGAATGAACTCTGAGTAATATGGACACTAAACTTCAACGCCTAAAGTATATGTTAAAGGCATTTATGCGAAAAGGAGATATGACGAAAAGTGATACGACGAGTTATAGCATTAAAACGGACTACATACTAGAATTTCATCTGGAACAGTTCCATTGCAGCATAAGAAAATTGATGAGCTTGGAAATGTGGGAACACACCACAAAAACATAATATATACAATGTAATAAAAATCTTAGCTTAAGATCGATCTTGAATTGAGACGAAAGATTTGCTAGGGAAAACGTTTTGTGAACACCATGTGTTTTTAACTACGCTCAGACCAATGAAAATATGACCAAATATTATAATTTCAACCATATTGAAACAAGCCGCGAGGTGCGACCCTTGAGGTCCACGAGGTCAACTTGCCAGTAATATTTACAAGGATGTTAAAAATATTACACACAAATTAATGCTACTTAAATTATAATAATGAAAGGTTCTCATGGCAGTAATTGAAATGAGTTAATATTAACCGCATCATCTATGTGAGCGTCTGTCTGGATGTCCAGAAAGATTTAATTACACCATATTAGCCCATGGCATTTAGTTTCAGACTTGAGCCATCCAAACTCTCTTCAACCCCTGATTTTATGCGGCAGGTACCTGTTAATATTCACCAGACTTAACTGTTGTTGGAATTGTCGGAAGCCAGGGCACTATTGATCATCGGGGAAGATTGGAATTTACCTGGACGCACGAAAGGTGAACCAAGTCATGGCAAAAGCTGTTTATCCTCTACCACTGATCGCCATTATACTAATAGTTCAGTGAAATGGGAGTTTGACCGTGCATTTTGGCAAGGCAAAAATTTTTTTATTGCAATGCATTTATTACATTTTTTTAATAGTATGATGAGTACCAATGGAAGATCTGCGAAGATTTGGGCTCTGCTGTTCGGATTTCATTTAGGCTAGACGAAACTTTGTTGCTTTATTTGTGAATGGGATAGTCGTCATAGAAAAGAGCTTTAAAAAACTAAGGTGTGGCCTTATTGTCCATCATTTCAACATGGTCAAAAACAATCTTGAAAATGATCCTTTGGTTAATCCACAAAAACCATTACTTCCACCATTGCATATAAAATTGACGCTGATGAAAATTTTGTTAAGGCAATGAAAAAAATGGAGCTGCTTTTCAATACCTTCGCCAAAGATTTCATAGTTTAAGTGAAGCTAAGATCAAGGAAGGTATATTTTTCCGTCCTCAAATAAGAAATTTATTTAATGATGATAACTTTGACTCTGTTCTGGAAGGTACGGAAAAAATGCCTGGGATGATTTTCGTCTTGTTGCGCGTAACTTCTTCGGAAAAAAGGGGTGACAGCTATGATGAACTTAAAATAAATATGTTAAACTCATACAAAATGAGTTGTGATATGTCCTTGAAAATCCCTCTTTTACATTCTCATTTGACTTCTTTTTGGAGCGATGAACATGGGCGAGTTGTGGTCCACACGGTCGACTTCCCAGTAATATCTAGATAAACATTAAAAATATAAAACACAATAATAATTTTGAAAATACTACTACTTTGAATAATAATAATGAGAGGTATTCATAGCAGTAACACGAATGAGTTAATATTAATCATATCATCTACGGGAGCATCCATTGATTGCCTAAGGCTTTTGGTGGATGGGGGCAGATTGATTTGATTGAATATTCACGCGGACCAATCGGTGGGGGTCTTTTCCACGTTATTTGTTATTTTCATATCAATGCTTGAAGGACAAAAGAGCGCTAGCAAAAATGAATGCAGTTTTTGTTATAACGACCACTGAAGAGATGGCCATTTCGAATAGTTGCGTTCAAAGTTGCCATGACTTCAGCATAATCACTGAATTTATATTTTTTCACGCTTTTACATCAATAAGATTAATAATTACTTCATATTTTCTATTGGTCTTAAATTTTTTGTATATGCAGTCAAAAATAGGTTCAATTGCATGTAAAAAGTAAGGTGTATAACAAATGATGATGGAGGAAGTAATTGAGATCTTACGATTACTAAGGAATGAATCTACTTAAAACTATAATTTTTTATTTGATGAAAGCTTTTTAAAGCATATGATCTTGCAAAGTATTGACTAAAAAACGTTTTACGATTCTAAGCGCTGATTACCACACATGCAAATTTGATTGAAATTTTGATGATATTCAAAATTTAAGCAGTTTTTTTAATTAAAAGACTGTGAAAACTATTAAATATCTGCTCAACTTATGCAAATATTTTAAAACTTTGCTTGAATTTACAACAATTTATTTAGAATAAAAGATATAAAGTAATATCATTCGTATGAACCCTCTTACAAGAATGATTTTTTATTTTTTATTTAGTTTTTTTTCATAATCATGGAAAAATTTGTTGCTGGTTTCTTTTCAAAACTTGATAAAAATGTATGAATTTTATAAACATTTATTACTGTGTTGTGCAAATCTGGTTCAAAAAATATTTTTTATGTAAAAACCCGTAATTTTTCGCATTTTTTTCTATTAAATTAAAAAAAACGGGTGAAACGAATTTTTATAATGTTAAAAAAATCATAAATATGTTAATACACGTTGATTGACACCTTAATGATGGAAATATTTTATCTTTTCCGTGAGATATAGTGAATCATAGAAATGACCTTGAAGATCAAGATGACCGTTAATGATTATTTTTATTTGATTTTTTTCGTACTCATGAGGAAATGTTTTGATGATGTTTTTACAAACACTGTTTGGAATACATAAATTTTATAAAAATTGATTACTGTGTTCCAAAGATCAGGTTAAAAATTTATTGTTTATGAAAAAAACCTAATTTTTTGCACTTTTTTTCTTAAATTAAAAAACGGCTCTAACATTTTCTTCAAAATTTGATAGATTCACAGAACATACATGTGTGTGTATATCTGTGCACACACATACATCTCCTTTTCTAAAAAAACTTTATATATACTCTATAGACCTCAAAACGTGAAGAAATGTTGAAAATTTCAATTTCGATTTTCGAGCCGATTACAAGAACTTCCCATATATGGGGATGTTAAAAATAAAAAAATATTCAAAGTTACCGTGTAAAAAATATTACCTTATATCACTTATTTTTTCCTTTGCATAATTTAGCAGATTGTGAATAGTCACAGTACCGTGTTTTAATGTTAATGAAAAAACTGCCTAAATTTTCAAAACCAATAAAATTTCATTCAAATTTGCATTTGTAGTAATCAACGCTTTGAATGGTAATTTGTTTTTTACTTTTACTTGTTACATGCAATTAAACTGATTATTGACTACATATCCAATGTTTTTCAAAACCAACTGAAAATAAAAAATAATTATTAGTCTCATGGAAAAATATTGTGATTATGCCGAAGTCATGGCAATTTTGAATACAATTATTCAAAATGGCCACCATGAGACAAAATCTTTTCAGTGGGCGTCATAACAAAAACTGCATTCATTTTTGCTAGCGCTCTTTTGTCTTTTAAGTGTCGATATGAAAATAACAAATAATGTTGAACATGCTTTGTAACCTGCCCCCCTAATTTTCCCGCGTGAATATTCAATTAAATCAATCCACCCGCCATTCACCAAAAGCCTTACGAAATCAATGGACGCTCCAGTAGATGATAAGATTGATATTGACTCATTTCAATTACTGTTACGAGTACCGCTCATTATTATCATTTAAAGTAGTAGTATTTTCATAAATATTTTTGTGTTTAATATTTTTAATATTTATGTAAATATTACTGATTATTTTCATTAATATTTTTGTATTTAATATTTTTAATATTTATGTAAATATTACTGGGCAGTTGACCGTGTGGACCTCAAGCATGTTTGAAAACTGACATGACTTTCAATCATGTTTAAAAACTACTTCCCATATCAATTTTACGGTTTCAGAGATCAGATATCTCTCAAAACAAACGAAATAACCATTTTCATAGTGGGGGAGCCCCCATAACTTCTCATGGGCCCGTGACCGTAGCCAACTTTTTATGCCATAGTAGTAAGGGAGCCCCCCTCTTTCGATCCCGTATACTATAATCATAACCTTTACCATATATATATATATATATATATATATACATACATATATATATATATATATATATATATATATATATATATATATATATATATATATATATATATATATATATATAATTTTTTTTCTACTATTAACAGGTTCCGTTATTGAGAGGTTTTTTTGGTCGTTGAGCTCTTCCATACAAATTGACCTGTCAATAATGGAAAATCGAAACTCCAAATAGTGGAAAAAGATTCTTGGAAACAAAAAATTATATTTTTCCAATTTCACAACCAATGATTATAAAAATCGTTTCGAAAACACTGTTTCATTTCGTAAAATGCAAAATTTATCGCTTCTGTTGCGGCAATTTCACATCGCAAAAAATGTATCGTTTTCTTTCTCACTTCGATTCATTGTTTAGACTTCCTTATTGTTTGGACAGCATTGTGTAATCAAAACCGAAATTCAGTTTTTTGCTAATTCGATAGCTATGAATTATGCACTGTCTTTGTGTGTGCGACCATAGATTGTTCAGTTTAGGCATGTGTAGCTCATCGCAGATATGATTCAGTGATCCGAATCATCTTAGGAATCCAAATGATTTGAATCAGTGAAATCTGTTCATTTGGATCAGTGAATCTTTCATATCTCATGGATCAGAAGCACAAGACACAATCCAATCTTCCACGATCATGTTTCATTCAGTAATATTTCACAAGTTCCTTCGTAAGAGAGGTAAAGAGAAATACACTTTTCGCGCGAAGAGACGGTGCTTGTAAATAATTTGCAGGGCTGCCAGAAGTAGTTTACAAGTAGATGCATATATTAAGATGCAATTGAAAGTTTCGATTGTAGTAGTTTAAAATGTGAAATTATACAATATGATCTTTGTTGAAAGTACAGGTTTCTGTCATTGTCAGACAATAAAGGCGCAATTGTGCTTTAATATATTTTGTGTGGAAACGATATAATAATATATTTTTCATATAAAAATGTAACTTTATTGAGGTTTTTTCAGTCAAATATGGGCTTAAAGATTTGGAAAGCTACGATCGTGAGTATTCCGAATGGAGTTTTATGAACTCAAAAATCAAGTAAACAACTTTTACATCTACAGATTTACCTAACTGTATGGTAACTCAGAATTACGGAAGCAAATATGGAAAATCATTTTCCATACCAAACTGTATACCTAACTCATAATAACAATCATCTCTTCTGACTCAGTGATCCAAATGATCTAGATGATCCAAATGATTCAAATGATACATATCACTGATCTGGATCTTCTTACTGAGCCAGATTCAAATGATCCATTCATAACAAAGATATGTTTTTGCCACCTCTAGTTCAGTTCGTGAATTGCACTTGAGCGAAAAACACATTGACCACACAATTAGAACTTCATTACTCTCACATTTTTCCTTCGCTTTTGAAAATGAATCGTAAAAAAAAGGATAATAAACCAATCCAACGTTCACGTCTCACGTTAAAACAAAAGAACAATTTGATTATCATAATAAATATTATATTATAATTTGATTTGAAAAGATCATAAAGCCAAAATTTGGAATCGATATTTTGAAAGAAAAATACAAATGTGGCAAGTCTGATGTGTGTGTCTGATGGTTATTAAAGACAAAAAAGAAATTATCGACGAATACCTTTCATCGCAAAATGTTGAAAATACATTTTTACTCGATAAAATAGTAGAATCCATCACTTTAGTACAGGATGATTTGATTGCAAGCAAAACAAAACAGTCTTCGATTACCGATTACTTTAAATAATAATGAAACTGAAAATGAAAAAAGCAGCGAATGACAATGCTGCTTTTTTCATTTTCATTTTCAGTTTTTCCTTCATTAATTTATCAAAAAATAGTTTTACCTCTGTACATATTTCCTGTTATATCGGATAGCGATGTACATTCGAATGCATAGAGGTGATCAGCCTCTTGTTTTCGGTTGTCGTTGTCGTTATCGATTTTTATACTTTTATTATTTTGCTGTTTTATCGCTTTGCTTCTTGTTATCGCCATGATTTTTTTACTGTTACTTTCATCGTTGGTGGGAGGTATCATAGATTTAATGATTTCTGAGTCTATTTATCTTCTTGATAATGCATCGGCATTTGTGTCGATATTACCCTTTTCATACACAATTTCAAAATCCGAGGATGGGTTTTTGTGTGTGAACAACGATACTAAAGGCCTATGGTTTAATACTACTGTAAACTTTCGTTCATAAAAATATGGTCTGAAGAAATTTATTCCCCAGTGTATCGCCAAAAGTTCCTTTTCAATGATTGGTTTGTTCAACGATTTACTCGCGTATGAGATTGGTGAATCTCTTCTTGTGACAGAATCGCACCTAGTGCAAAATTTGATGCGTCAGTGGTCAATACAAAAGGTTTTTCAAAATCTGGATACTGTAGTATTGGTGGTGATATCAATTTTTGTTTTAGTAGATCGTATGCTTTTTGCTGTTCTTCTTCCCAAATAAACGGGGATTTTTTCTTCAATAAAGAGTTCAAACTCTTTGCCGTTTCTGCAAAATTTGGGATGAAGCGTCGGTAATAGTTACAAAAAGCTACGAATCTCCTGACGTCATCCGCGTTTTTAGGGATTGGATAATTCTTTATGACCTCGTGTTTAGCAGGGTCAGTTCGTATACCGTCTGCTGTAATGAGGTGTCCTAAATAGACCACTTCCGATTTAAAAAAATTGCATTTATTCGCATTCAGTTTGAGGTTGTATCTGCGTAATCTTTGTAGAACTTTCGATAGATTATCATTATGGTGTTTGATGCTGCATCCAAAGACCATAATGTCGTCGACATAAAGAAAAGCTGAATGACTTAAACCAGTTAGTGCAATGGTAAGCATTCTTTGAAAACTGTTTGAAGATATTTTAAGTCCAAATGGTAGCCTTTTAAACTGATAGTGCTCGTTGCCAGTAGAAAAAGCTGTCAATGGTCTGCAGTCTTTCTCCAGTTCAATCTGGTGGAAATAACTCGTCATATCTAAGGTGGAAAAATATTTGGCTCTACCTAGTTTGTCGAGCACATCTTCCAACCTTGTCAATGGGAATTTATCATTGACTAACTTGTCGTTCAACTTTCTGAAGTCACAACAATTCTCCATTTCTTAGTACCGTCAGAATTTTTCTATGGTACGACTAGCAATGGTGAGTTGTATGGGCTTATAGAAGGTTCTACTATATCGTTATCCTCCAACTCTTGGACTTGTTTTTGTATTTCCTCGTTTTGTGTTTGTGGTAATCGGTAATTCTTTATGTATACCAGTGTATCGTCAGTGGTATTGAGCCTTTGCTTGTAAAAGTTATTCTTACTTAGTTGTTCCCCTTCAAGGTGAAAAACATCTTGATATTGTTTAATAATATCTAGCAAGCTCGTGTTTGCTTGTTCATCTAAGCTATTTGTACTTATGACGTCTAGCAACCGGTTTAAACGCTTGTTGTCGGAAGTTTCCTTTGTTTTCAAAATGTTGTAATTTTTCAAAGGTTCTACTTCTAAATTCAAATTTGTTAGTGTTATGCCGTGGTCGTTAGTGTTAAGCACTTTATTGTGGCATACACCTTTTGATGGGATAATGCAGTTACCTAAAAATACTCCATTTTGTATTTCATTGTTAAGAATGATGCTGTCTTCGGATCTATCGATTTCAATTGGTATCATGGCTTCAGTTCTAGCCGGGAGGACAACATGTGCCATATTGATTTTTCTTGTGTACATCGGTATTGTAACATCTTTGTCAAGGATGCAAAAGGTAATAGTATAAGATTCGAAATCTATTTTGCACATATATTTACTGAGTATATATATCTCTTCCTAATATACCATCAGTTTCAATTGGAAAGTCCTCATCTACTATGTGAAAAGTATTTGTTATCATCTCATTCTCGATTATTAATTGTTGTAGGGTTGTTCCCAGGGACATTGTGGTCTCTTCTGTTATGCCCGTGAGTTTACATTTATTTTCGGGCTGAATATCGATATTTTTGCGAATTAAACTATTACTTTTTAATATTTATATGTCTGCACCTGTATCTACTAGTAGCTTCAGGTGTCTATTCTCATTTTTATTATAAATGTTTACGTAATTAGTGTTTATACCCGTTATCCTATATATTTTGTTAGTTTTGGTTTTTACATTATTCTTGGCTTTGTTTACCTTTATTCTTCCGGGGGGTTGCCTAATTCCTCTCGGGAAGCTGTCGAGTTTCCCTGGTGCGATATTACGTGAATTCTTCTAGTGTTATTATTGTTTGAATAATTTCTATTAGTGCGATTATTTATATTTCTAGAGTTGTTAAAATTTCTTTTAGTTTGGAAATTTCTAGCGCGAGTAAAATTTCTATTGTTGAAATTTTGGTTATTCGCGGGTTTATTACTGTCGAAATTTCGATTATTAACATATTGAATATTTCGAAAGTGATCACGCGGTCTATGTCTGATATTTTGGTGGTTATAATCATTTCTGCTTATATGGTTTGTATTTCTATTGTTTGGATACCTATTAAATCTGTGTATATGTAAAATACTATTTTGCTGCGTTTCGGTACTCTCAACTTCTGTTGCAAGAGAAATTGCTTCACCTAGATTCTTAGGTCTCGCAGCGAATATGGTCTCTCTTATCTGGTCGTTCCGACCGTTTTTGAACACTGTTAATGCGTATGTGTCGTTTACGCTTTGTATGACTTGTTTTGCAGCCTGGATTGGGTTCGGACCTAGTTCACTTACCTGAAGCTGATTTAGTTCATTGACTAGAGTTAATATTTTGTCTTTGTAGACAGAAATGGGTAGTCGTTTTTGTTTGACCGTAGATAATTGCGTGTGTATTTGCGGAATAGTTTTTGGGTTTTTGTATTTTAATCTCAGTTCAATTTCAAAATTGTCCAAGTCTGAAATGTCTGAGGTGTTCAACGATGTCCTAACATAAGGGCTAAGTTTCACATGTAAGACAAAATTTAATAGTTCTGTTTTTCCTTCTGGTGAAAGTCTTTTACCGATGAGTTTCACTACTATTAGAAAAGTCTCCAGCTCAGAAAATTTACCGTCGAAATTCGGTATTGTTTTGATGGCCGTCTCAATGTTAAAGTCTGACATTGCAGTATAGGTTATTTCGTCTTCTATTTTTACTGAGATATATTCTGCGTTTAATCGTTCAGTTAATGCTGAAATTAGTGCCTTGCAAACATTGGATATAGTTAATTTGAGATCAAGTTCTGTGCCTTCTCTTATTTGGCTGAATAGATTAATACATTCATTTTGAATTTTTATTACTGCTTCTAATTTTTCATTCAGCGCTTTGACCTTGTAGGTCTTAGTTTTTTTTAAAATTTGAGGAAATAGTCTGTAATTCGGTTAATAGTAATTTTATTCTGTTTGCAGGCATCTGTAAACTGTCAATATATTCGATAAATTAAACATTCACCCTGTTCGCTAGAATGTTTCTGTCAACGATTTTCCTAGCATATTTCTTTTGCTTGCTGTTGTATAGATATAAAAATATCAAGATTATCGAAAATACGACCGTGGTACTTATGGTTTGTTTATATTCTATAAGTATATTAGAATTAGTACTACAAGTATTGCCCATTTTACATTTATTTATTTAATTTCTATTATTTATGATCCCATTTTTTTTGTATTTCTATAATTTTGTGTTCAATTTGTATCCCGGGAGAGTTTATATTTAAGTTATTTATTTTTAAGGCTGTTTAACCTATTTGAGAAATTTATTTTATTTTCTCCTGCCGATATTGATATCAGTCGATGTAATATCGTTTTTCGCGTCGTTGATTGAAGATTTTTCCTCCTCGTCGCCTTCGCTTTAGTTTGACTATTTTTGGAAGATCTTCGGGTTGTTGTTTTAGAAATTCTCCAATGTGTCTTATTCGCAGTCCGGGTAGCGGTGTCGGATTGTATTTGGGTGCCTGGGATACCGGCATAGGCACGTATTCTTCACTTCGTTCTTCTGTCCTGCTAAATTTCGCGTTGCGAATCAGACATCTTTCAAACACCCTATGGAATTCTTCGTCTGACTGGATTTCAGTAATTTCACCTTCTTCTAAATCCTCTGCCAGTTGTTCGGGTACGTGGGCTGCAGGATCGTGGTTTGCAGGCTAGTGGGTTGCAGGATCGTGGGTTGCAGGCTCGTGGATTGCAGGATCGCCATGTAAAGATGCTCGTTGGCTTCTAAGGTGATGGTCTTCACTCTCCTAGGATATGAGCTTTTCAACAGAGAAAAGTTTAAAAAGATTTGTTATCACCTACAGGCATCCCTTGGGTTGTCACATATTTGGCGCAGTCCGAGTAGACAGGCAGCCGATATTTCTAAATGAATTGCCAATGTATGAGGCAATTTGCTGTCTGCCAAATTGTAAAGGCAGACGAGTTGCTGAATAGAAGGCAACGTTTATTAATGACAACTAACTTGTTGTATTAGGAGATCACTACTGTCCCGAGCCTCAGCTCAGTCAGTTCTTTTTTTTTAAATTTCACTTACTGTTATGTACATTAAAATTGCTTATCATATAAAAATCCCTACTCTAGTCTTAAATCTATTTACCCTAACCAATCGATCGCGATTCAAATTAATTCTCACGGAATTCGTTTACTTGCAATATTGCTTACACCAATGCACTTTGCATTGCCCCAATTATATTTTTGTTTACTCTAGGTTCAGTGATCCTCTAGAGTTCCACACGGTTATGAAAAACGGAATTTTTAGACTACCATACCAATGTAGGTAGTATGGAGGTTGAAATCTTTGCTAAGGGATTAATTTGAGGTTGAGATATTTGCTAAGGGATTAATTTGAGGATGTGCTATGGGAAATTATTTTTGGGAGCTTCTGGCGGAGCTTAGTTCTGTATAGGCTAGTTTCAGGTTTGGAACTAGGAATACACTACAGATTGGCCTTTTTTTAACCATTCTGTAACCCAAAATCGTTTTCTTTTTCTTTTTTTCAACAAAATAACCAGTGCGGTGCTGCCAAAACTTCGTCATCTGATATGTTCCTTGCCAGAAAGTACTAACCCGAATGCCATGTCAATTTTATTGAACATGTGTGGTGCAAGAATGTGTTCGATAATATTGTGCAATCATAAATATTGCGCAATATTATTGAACGTGAATGGGCCGCCTTATTGTAGCATCGTTATTATACAAAATTCTCGATTTCGTAAAAATGGCGTTTGCAACGTTATTCGCGGCGCACATTCATATACTAACTGCTGTGTAAGGGAAGCAATTCAAGAGAATAGAAAACCTGTAAAGCGGTGTTAGGCGTAAGTTACTCAAATATCATATAAATTATACCATAAATGAATTGTAAGTTAATAGTTGCAACAGCATTTTCTAATAATGAGTTTTATTTGAAAAATACAACCAATCAATTCGCGAAAATGTCCATACTGTAAATAATAATATTGATAAAAACTCACTAAAGTACATATGTAAAATGAGTAAATATTAATCGGTTTATTTTAAGAAGCGTCTATCGGGAACGTAAGGTTCTTGGTAGGATTGAGGCTCTGATTGAAACTTTACGTAGAGCGTTCGGATGAGGGGAAGGGGCGATCTCAAACTTTTCCTACGAAAATGACTGTTTTCACATCGAAGCTTGATAGACAAATAGGAGTGAACAAAATCTCTGGATTTTTGAGTTATTGAATGCAGTTTTTGTTTCTACATTGACTGAACTAAAATTTGCCGCATGAATGACATTTGTGACAATTTTGTCCAAAATTTCCATAAACCATTTACCTTAGATAAACAATAAACATTTGTTATTTTCAAGTTAATTTAAAAACAACATGAAACATGTAGTAAAAATTCCATGTCTAATTTTATGAAAACATAAGGAAGAGAAAGAATCATCAACTTGAATCAAAGTTCTCTCAGCCGGACAAAGGATATGGCCACATCTTCAAAAAAAAGTCTCTAAAAAAATTTAATATACAAATGTCTGCATCTTCACCAAAAAATCATGCTACTTGTACAAGGAAAGTCTTCAAATTCGGAATCTACTGGCCAGAAGAGGAATGGGATAGGCGAATTGATAAAATTAGAAGTTTTAACTCTAATTCAAAACAACATTCCTCTGCCACACATCAAAAAGACTCTCATATGCAAGAGTTTTTTGTCAAGGGAGCTCCGAGGACTGCTGATGTAAAATGGATGCATCAGTACTTAGTGACCAAGCTTTTCCTGGATGTCTGCATCGTCGAATCATTAAAACATCGATGCAGCAATAAGAAGAGTTGCGGCAACATCTTCAAAGTCTCCGTTCCATCACGATACGCGTGGTTATTAACTAACTCGAAAGGATTAAAATCGAACCAAACGTGGAATGGTATGACGTTAAGGAGATGGAGAAGTACAACCAAATCATGTAAAAATAAGAACATAAATAATAATATTACTAGCCTAAGTAGTAAATGTAATTCGACTATATTGACTGAGGTTGATATACAGACAAACAAACACAGTTCTTCAAACGGACCTCTACAAGCCAAACCTACTACCCTACTCAACAACGACACATCCAAGACTCCTGTTCCTATTCATTACCCGAATTCCTCTTTGAAACTGCCCTTAATTCAGACAAATCTTACTCCTTGCAGTAACTTTGTCCGTGGTGATGACCTGGTTCCAGTTACGGAGGCGTCAATAATCCTTCCTAACACTCCAACGTCTAGTAAGCCGGCCAATGCTGATCCAGGCTTCCTTGATCCACTCATTCCCCCTGTAGTCAAAGCAACTGTTAACTACTGCGATGATATTGAAGGAAGATATACCCTCTCAAGACTTCGGGATCACAGAATTTACGAAAATGTGCGTTTGTTCCTAGCATATATGCACAATGCTTCAGACTCGGCTTGTTTTGAGGGTAAAACTAAAACTAGTCTGAAAGTTCTTATCCATCAAGAGGGCCTTCCAGTTGACTTCGAAGCGTTAAACCTGCTGTTCATAAAATATCATGAGCAAATGGGAGTCTCTGCAAGTCAAGTTAAACAAGAACTAAATACCTACAGTTCTTATGTTAGGTCTAAACACATTTCTGTGCTTCAAAAGTCGAGAACCGAGCTCAAAAAATACTATTCAAGCTTTTCTACCATAATTGTGGTGGAATGAGAGGCAAAGTAAATAAACTCTTTCTTGACGCGAAATCTTGCCGGTTTAATATCCTAGCGTTCACTAAGACTTGGTTGAGTGATTCAATGACCAAAAATAATACCGTTTCTTCATCTCCGAAAGTAATCTGTGATTTTTTCGCTGACTATTTTCAAGAAGTTTTTTCACCGCCAAAGATTTCGGTAGACACGGAGTCCTCTAAAGTTAATCCAGTGGTACTGCTTATGGACATGTATCTCTCAAGTGAAGATGTTGCTCAAGCTATTAACAACATTGACGTTATTAAGAGTCCTGGTTCAGATTTATTTTCTCCATTTTTTGTGGTACAGTGTGTGGACCAGCTTGTAGTACCTCTTCTTTGACAAATGGGAGTTTCCCAACTTATTGGAAATCTTCCCATATAATTCCTATTATTAAGAGTGGTGACAAGCGTTCTGTCCTGAACTATAGAGGTATTGCCATTCTATCTATAATCCCTAAACTATTTGAACAAATCGTTTGCCATAAACTCTCAGCTATTATTGAGCCTCTTCTAAATGAACAATAACATGGTTTCCGCAAGTGCCGATCAACTACAACTCATGGTTTTAGTTTCTGATGTCCTATGTAAAATGGAGATGGGTTACCAAATTGACGCAATCTACACCGATTTTAGTAAAGCATTTGACCGGGTTGATCACTCCATACTTATTTCCAAATTGCAGAAAATAGGAATCACCGGCTGTATGCTCAATTGGCTCAGTTCCTACTTAAGAGACCGAAGTCAATTAGTTAAATTTCAGGGATATTTGTCCAAGCCGATTCTCGTACACTCTGATGTACCTCAAAGCAGTCACCTCGGGCCTCTTCTTTTTAATGTTTTTATATCAGATTTATCTGAAAAACTCTCGGACGTATCACATCTTGTTTACGCTGACGATCTAAAGATATATCACACCATTAAGTCTCAATCTGATACTGTTTTCCTCCAATCAAAACTAACTTCCCTCCAACAATGGTGTGATGTTAACAAACTACATCTAAACGTTGGGAAATGTTTTGTAATGACATTTTCCCGTCAAACGACAATATTGAACAATGCATACGTTCTCAACAATACGGTATTGGATATGAAAGAAAACATTGTTGACCTTGGAGTTGTCCTAGACAAGAAACTATGCTTGAATTCGCACTACGATACTATTCTCTCCAAAGCTCATAAACAGCTTGGCTTTATTAAAAGACGAGCCAAAGAGTTTAAAAATCTGTGGGTAACTAAATCATTATTTACCTCACTGGTTCGCCCATTACTTGAATATGCCTGCAATGTATGGAACCCACGTTTCGGAGTTCATGATACGAGAATAAAATCTGTCCAAAAACAATTCTTGTTGTTTGCTCTGAGAGACCTTTATAGCCCTGATGACTATCAAATCTTGCCTCCTTATGAAGTTAGATTGGAGCTTCTGAATTTTTCTACTCTTAAAACCAGAAGAACAGTGTTGTCCTCTTGTTTCGCCTTTGACGTGATTAGGGGCCACATTAAAGTGGAGTTCAATTTTAAATCCAGCATTTCTAAAGCCCTTCCATTATCCATCCCTAAATTGTGACGTGCTTACAACAGTATAAATTAACATTGAATGTAGCACGTATTTTAGGGTTAAGTATATTGTTGTAATGTATATTTTATATATTTAAATTTTTATATGTTGACTGTGATTGCCTTGCTTTGGCGAAATAAATATTAATTGAAATTTTACAAACCCTTACAATGAATGAGCTCAGAAATGTCAAAAAATTAATCCTATCGGAATAAATGGACGTTCCTAAAAATATTCGTTGTTTGTTGTTGTTATAGCAATTTTCTGTGAAATAACAATGAATTCCTATTTGACAATTTTTTAAAGCATCTGATTCTGTTAATAATTAATTACCAAAAGTGTAAATTAGATAGAATAAATAAATGGAAATAGGTAGTATTCTCTTTATCAACCTCTTATTCATAGTGACTTTTAATTGTTTCTTGTTTTCATTCTATTATTTTTTGTTATCATAAAAAACAAGATAGCTGTTTTTATAAGAACTAGGTATGTGTAGCTCATCGCGGATATGATTCAGTGATCCGAATCATCTTAGGAATCCAAATGATTCGAATCAGTGAAATCAGTTCATTTGGATCAGTGAACCTTTCATATCTCATGGATCAGAAGCACAAGACACAAACCAATCTTTCGCGATCATGTTATATTCAATAATCTCTCACAAGTTCCTTCGTAAGAGAGGTGAAGAAAAATACACTTTTCGCGCGAAGAGACGGTGCAGCTCGCATTTGGATGGGCATAACGATGAATGTGGTGCACATGAGATGATATGTTTGTAAATAATTTGCAGGGCTGCCAGAAATAGTTTACAAGTAGATGCATATATTAAGATGCAATTAAAAGTTTCGATTGTAGTAGTTTAAAATGTGAAATTATACAATATGATCTTTGTTGAAAGTACAGGTTTTTGTCATTGTCAGACAATAAAAGCGCAATTGTGCTTTTATATGTTTTGTGTGGAAATTATATATTAATATATTTTTCATAAAGAAATGTAACTTTATTAAGGTTTTTTCAGTCAAAAATGGGCTTAAAGATTCGGAAAGCGACGATCATAAGTATTCCGAATGGAGTTTTATGAACTCAAAAATCAAGTAAACAACTTTTACATCTACAGATTTACCTAATTGTATGGTAACTCTGTACAGCGTACCAAATCTTTCTAAATACCTAACTCAGAATATCAATCATCTCTTCTGACTCAGTGATCTAAATGATCTAGATGATCCAAATGATACATCTCACTGATCTGGATCTTGTTACTGACCCAGATTCAAATGATCCATTCACAACAATGATATATTTTTGCCACCTCTAATAAGAACAATTTAAGGCATATGAGTAGTAACACAGGCACTTTTAGTTAGTTTTGCACTGCGTCCAATAGACACAGGTTGTACCTCTACATGTCAAAGCGTGACAGGGTCGCGAGCTAAAAGATGACCAAAGTAGTGTAGTCCTCATGGTAGAACATGCGAGAAGTGCATAACTAAATTTGAGGGAGAAATGATTTTGACTATGGCCGGCCGGCTTTTATTATTGAAAAAATTTACATTCGTCTATTTCTATTTTTTAGAATTGACATTACAGCAAAGATCTGACTGATATCATAGTCTATCAAGTGCATCAAATAGTCAATTACTATTTTTACTACTCCTATAAGCATTTTTCCAGATGTAAAACGAGCACGTTTATATTCTGTTGAAGGAAATCGTAGAGGTTGACAAATTCGATCAAGAGATCAAAAATCAGGATAACAATTTTCAATATAGCAGAAAAAGACGGTATGTGGGATTTGTATGACTTTTTAAGTGGTTTATCATATGGTCCGCAAACGTCTTTTTTGCTAGGAAGCACACAATTTGGAGATAGGCGTAAATTATCTGCTTCAACATTAGATGGTGAAGTAAAGGCACTCATTATAAGTGAGCAGAAGAAGCACTTGACTTAGGTTTTCAAGTTGATGTAAAAGAAAACGCTTTTCACAAGTTTAAGTATTTTCCTCTTCTCCAGATCCAGATTCTTGATTGTCTTTAGACGGTCGTATTCGTGCCTTTAGTTCAGCATATTGACTGAAAGTTCGAGTATTACAGAACATCTTTTATATCAATCCAGGAATTATGAGGCGATGGAAATCTGAACCATTTTACAAACACGCGATCTTCTTTACGTTTCAAAATTCTCTCCACAAAATAAACATCGGGGTTTTTGACCTTTGTCAATTTTGTTTCGTAAAAAACTCCTTGATAATCTTCAAGCAATTATGTGCGTGATTCTGTTTTTCTTACTTCCTTCACCTTAAATGTCTCTATCGACCAGTTTAGGGTGTGCCTTTTTGAAAGATATGTTTGTGCTTGCTTATGCGAACATGATTACCGATTTTATATTTAGGTTTTGAAGTGACTTTTGGATAAACCTCATTTGGTGAATTAACACGGGCAGGTTGCATATTAATGGTGCGATGCCTTGTTGTATTGTATTGGTGGTAATTTCCGTTCATACTAAACTCTTTCCAGATTTTACTCTTCAGATTGCAATTAAATCTTTCAAAAATTGATGCTTTTAATGGACTGAATGTATAATAATGGTTTATTTCATAGTATTTCATCATTTGACGAAATATCTTATTAAATTTTTCGATTTTTTTCATCAGTTTTTAGATTTCTGGGTAAACGTTTTTGTTTGGTTAAAACTGTTTCCATAGCCTTCGTCACATCAGTGGATTTTTTCCTTTTGTCGGGGAGCGCCCAAACGTTTTTGGAAAATGTATCAATTAGGTATTGTCAATAGAAATTTATAACCGTGGTTTTCAGATGCATACGCAGTCATATCCACCAGATTTGCCTGCAAAAGATCATTAATAACCCTTACGTCGACGTTTATAGTTTTTTCGTGTGGGTCTCAGTTCATCTACAATTTGTCTTCTACTCATCTTGAAAAATGTATAAATAAAAGTTCTGTAAAAGCTTTTATAAGAAGTTCTTCTTTTTCAAACACAATAAGATGCTGCAGTTTAAACACCCTTCTACAATGATGGTAGCTGGACCATCTGGTTGTGGAAAGTACACATTTATAGAAAATCTTCCTAGAAACGCTGCGATGATACGACGGTAAGTGAAGAAAATTATTTGGTGCAATGCTGAGAAGCATGCAATATCAACACATATACCCTATGAGAATAAAGAATATGAGCTTTATCCCTGTGGAATTTCTAAGCAGTACGAATCAACTAATGCTAATTGACATGGACTACATGATTTTAAATGCATTTTCAAGACAGGTATGTGAGTTGTTTCCAAAAGGATCGCATCATCGTAATCATTGTGTCATTCTGTTGGCTGAGAATGTTTTCCATCAAGGAAAATTTTGCCAAGATTTTACGCTAAACTGTAAATATCTAGTATGCTTCAAGAACTCACGAGACAAGAGCTAATTTCATCATCTCGCTAAACAGATATACCCTGAAAACAGTCCGGAACTCATAAGAATATATATATAAATAAATCAACAACCTCATAGCTATTTGTTAGTTGATCTAACACAGGATATAAATGATACCATACGATTTTGTACCGGTATTATAATTAAAAACGTTTTAACGTGTTGTTGCTCCCAAGATAGAAAGATAGAAAGTCAATGGTTTCACGAATGAAACGATTGAAGGACAATAAACAAATGCTATATGTTCATAAAACTCTAAGTCCGTTTTTAAGAAAGACTATACTGAAAACAGCCGATCCTGAAGTAATCAAAACTTTTTGTGAAATCAAACTTGCTGATCCAAAAATCTGTTCCGCGACACGTAAAGTATAAGTTCAACAAGGCGGATTTTTACCTGCATCACTAGGAAGTGTACTTTCATGTGTGATAGGTTTTTTAATTGAGAAATATGCATGAGAACAGCATTCTTAATAAAATGTTTCTTTTATCTCCGGGGGTATATGAACGCTTAAATGAGACAATTGTGGGATCTAGTAAACAGATTTTGCTTGATAAAAACATTGTTACGTTCGCAAAGCAACGTGGTCGATCCAAAACCCATAAGGGCAAAATGGGGGTCTGCCCTGTTCGTGAAGACCTCAAACCGTCGTGCGAGTAAACGCTGTCTTGTTAAAAAAAATTGATAATGTTACGTTCGCAACTTCACCAAACCAAGCCAATTAAGAATTACATATATTGTTACTAATGAATTATATTGTAGGGAGTAAGGTTCAAATTATATAAATATAGAGGAGATGTAAGGATATTGGATTAGGTAACTAAGTAGGTAGTAGGGATGTTATGGAGAGTGTGCCTGACCGTGCCAGCGAGGCTGCGTAATTGAAGTATCATCAACAGTAAAATGCATTACAGTCAACGTCACAGACCCTGCAGATAAGTTGCCATCAATCATGGCAACAAACAACGCTCACCCAATCGCCGCAACATATCCAAATCCGATACCGGTCTACGATACGCCAATGGAGCTCACTATGTGCCTGTGATACCCACAACCATTGGTACTTGCAATTTACCATGGTTAACAACCGCCACGATTATTTCACCAGCACAAGCAGCAGTCACAGCACTCCCCCCGCATCGAGGTGCAACGCTCTGGCCAAACCCACGAAGCTTCAGTCGTCAGCTTATGTGCGTCGCCAAAACCGGTCCCAAAGCTAGGGAGCTTTGATGAGGTCAACAAACTCGTGGACGTTGACCGTCGAGGTAGCAACGGGATTGGGGTTTCGAATAAATGGGGTTGCGGGAGCAGCTGACGGTCTCTTTTTCGGTGCGAAGCTTAAGGTTGGAAGACAAGTGCGTTTTGGGTGTCGATCTGCTCTTGTCGGTGAACGGTGTATTTTTTTAAAGCATTTTTCGAGTTCAGATCTTCGAGGAATAATAGTGCCGTGTGTTTTGTCGAGACCGCGCAAATATTACAGTGAAAACTTTTCTATAGTAATTTCCCAGTTTTGGGTCTAAAAATATAAAGAGAAAGTAAAGACGAATGCTGAGACCAAGAAACCGAATGTTATACACATTTAAACGAAGTGAACTGTTCAAGAATTGAGTGTATTTCCGAGAATTTTGAATGGATTCAAAGGATACTTTTGAAAGTCAGCAGTTTGGGGAAAAGTACCAAGTGCCAGAAAAACACCCATATCGTATAAGTGAAAGGGAGTTTGGTGTAAAATAGTGTGTACGCTTGTCTCCAACAGCCATACGAGCGATCCACCCCCCTGCTGAATAATATTACCCATCCCTTCCAATCGCCACTCCTTCAACCATTAATTACTTAAGAACAAAACCAAGAAATATTATACATTGTATGTAACCTGAATCTAAGGATCGAAACGCGTCGTGCTAATAATAAAATTTGTGAGTCAAAAAAACCAAGTGTTTCATTTTATAAAGATTTTATGGATTACTGTGTTCCGCAAATCAGATTTAAAAGGTATTGTTTAAGAAAAAAACAAATTTTTGCACTTTTCTTTAAATAAATAAAAAAACGGCTCCAAAGATTTTTACCTACAATTTGATAGAATCAGGCAAATGTTAAAACGAGACGATTGACACGTTAATCGTGCGAATCGTACGTTTGGTTCGTAAGATATAGCGCATGACCAAAATCAGAAATAACCTTCAAAGGGTCAAAACAACAAACAACACGAACGTACGTACATACACACACACATACGAACTTCTTTTTAAAAACACTTAAAATTTACTCTAAAGACCTCAAAACGTAAAGATATGTTGAAAATTTCAATTTCGATTTTCGAAGCAATTACAAGAACTTCCCACATACTGGGAAGTTAATAGAAGCAAATGCGAAAAATTAGGGTTTTTTCACAAAAAATAAATTTTTAACCTGATTTGCACAATAAAGTATTAAACTTTTATAAAATTTATGAATTCTTATCAATTTTACTGGAGTGATTTTACAGTGAAATTTTCTTGCATGACTCTAAAAACAAATAAATTAACAATAAAAACTCATTCAAAGTCATGATGTAAGAAGGGTTCAAGCGAATAATATTACTTTACATCTCTTATTCTTAAAAAGTTGCCAAAGTCGATCAAATTTTGTAGGTATTTGCTAAATTTGGGCAGATTTTGAATATTTTTTACAGTATTTTCCTTTTAATAAAAAATCTGCTTAAAGTTTGAGATCCAAAAAAGTTTCAATCAAATTTGCATTTTTGGCAATCAACACTTTGAATGGTAAAATCTTTTGTAGTCAATACTCTGCAAAATAATATGCTTTAAAAAGCTTCCATCCAATAATAAATTGTATTTTTAATTTGTTTTATTCTTTAGTGCTCCTAAGATTTCAATTACTTCCTCCACCATTTGTAATACAATTTTACATGCAATTAAACCGATTATTGACTGCACATTCAATGTCTTTTCAAGACAAACTGAAAATAAGAAATAATTATTAGTCTTATTGATTTAAAATCGTAAAAAAATACAAATTCAGAGATTATGCCGAAGTAATGGCAATTTTGAACGCAAAAACATTTTTTTTCAAAATTAAACAGATTCACGCAAACGCTAATACGCGTCGATTGAAACCTTCGCGTTGCGAATCGTGTATTTAGTTCACGAGATATAACGCATGAGAGAAATGACTTTGAAAGGGGCAAAACCACAAACACCTTAGACCGCAGTTTCCAAAAACTGATCGGCTCTTATAATTGCAAACCCGCTTCGATTGACACCTAAACGAAGTCCATACGACTTTGCTTACGTGAGTTATGCTCGTAGAAAAAACTGTGCACGAACGAACGTACACACGCACACACAAATACATCTCCCTTTCTAAAAACACTTTATGTATACTCTATACAACTCAAAACGTAAGGAAAAGTTGAAAATTTTAATTTCGGTTTTCGAGGCGATTACAAGAACTTCCCATATCTAGTTCTTGTAATCGCCTCGAAAATCGAAATTGAAATTTTCAACATTTCTTTACGTTTTGAGGTCTATAGAGTATATATAAAGTGTTTTTAGAAAGAAGTATGTATGTGTGTGTGTGTACGTACGTACGTACGTTCGTGGAAACTGTTTTCTACGAGCATAACTCACGTAAACAAAGTCGTATCGACTTCGTTGAGGTTTCAATCGAAGCGTCTTTACAATCTTAAGAGCTGATTAGTTTTTGGGCTACTTCGGTCGGGGGGTTTGTTGTTTTGCCTTCTTGAAGGTCATTTATGTCATGCATTATATCTCGCGAACCAAACATACGATTTGCATGATTAAGGTGTCTATTGACGCGTATTAACATTTATGTAAATCTCTCCAATTTTGAAAAAAATCGTTGGAGCCGTTTTTCAATTTAAGAAAAAAAAAGTGCAAAAAATTAGGTTTTTTTGAAAAACAATAAATTTTTAACCTGTTCTACGGAAGACAGTATTCAATTTTTATAAAATTTATACACTCCAAGCAGTATTTGTAAAAACAACAGTAAAACTTTTTCTCATGACTACGTAAAAAATTAAATAAAAAATAAAAAATCATTAACAGGCAACATGATCTTCAAGGTCATTTCTGTCATGCGTTATATCTCGCGAACCAAACATACGATTTGCATGTTTAAGATGTCAATCGACGCGTAGTAACATTTTTGTGAATCTGTCAAATTTTGAAAAAAAAATTATTATTATTATTATTAAGAATTACATAATAAATTATGCTAAATCTTATTTCTAGAAAGCACTAGCTACGCAGGCCTTAGGCTTATCATATTATTAGATTAATGTGTGTAATATAGTTTAAGTTTGCTTATATTTTATATTATATCTTGATTTTTAATGATTTTGTTAGCGCGTAGATTTTTTTAATGGTGTCAGTAGATGGATTTGCTAGTAGTGCGGTGGCATCTGGTGGTATTTTGTAAAAAAATTTGATTTTTGTACCGGCGGGGCAGTCGCATAACATGTGTTTAATGGTTATCAATGTTCCACTGTTGCATAGATGGCAGCGCGGTTTTGGTTTTTTAGATATAAGGTGTTCGTGTGTTGATGTGGTATGCCCTAGGCGTAGCCGGCTGAATATGATGCGTCCGTGGAATTCCTGGGGGGAAGATTATGGGTGTTTTATTCGGATTGATGGATTGATAATGATGCCTGTAGGCAGGCCACTTTGAAGATGCTGTTGTTAACAGGTGTTTTTCAACCAAATTGTAGATGTCCTTTTTGTTGAAAGTGTGTTGCATGTATACCGGGGCTGTTGACGCGTATTTAGCAATCGAGTCAGCAAAGACGTTGCCTGGAATGTTGGCGTGTCCTGGTACCCATAGTAGTTTTATTTTGTTTTTCGAAGAGTTTGTTTCATATGTTTGTTATTATTGGGTCGGAGTTGTTGATATTTTGTCAAGTGTCAACGCATGATCTGCTGTCTGTGCATATTATGAATTTGCCTGATGTTGACGCCGCATAGGTAGTTGCATTTAATATGGCTTGTATTTCAGCGGTGAAAATTGAAGAATATTTGGGCAGGATCCCGATTTTGAGAATTTTGTTAGTTGTAGTTACCGCGAAACCTACATTCTCGGCAGTTTTTGATCCGTCTGTAAATATTAATTTCCAGCTGGACGTTAGCCAGGGATCTGTGTGTGACTTGAATAATTGGTAGTAGACGTTGTGGTTCGTTGAATTTTTTTGGTGGGCTGTTAATTCGACCATGAATGAGTTTGTTGGGAGTAGCCACGGTGGGTGGCAGGGTTTAGTTTTTTTGATAGGGTAGATTGTGATGTCCAGTTCTGCTGCAAACTCGAGTGCGCGGGTTAGGCAGGAATTCTGTTTTGGTTTTCTTTTTCGTCTCCTCAGTGCTTTGATATCCGCTTCGAGTAGAGATTGCTGGGGAAGGGTGAGTTTTGCGGCTAGATGTCTCATGAGCTGGTCTCTTCTGTCTTCTAGTGAAGGTAGGCCTGTTTCTGCGAGGATGCAGTTTATGGGTGTCGTGCAGAAAGCGCCGATCGTTCTTCGTGCCGCTGTGTGACACAACGTTTTTATTTTATGGAGTTGGTTTTTCGCTGCAAAGCCGTAGACTGGCAGTCCGTAATCGAGCTTAGATCATAAAAGTGCTCGTACAATATTTATTAAGGTGTTGGGATGTGCTTCGGATTTTAAACTGAATAGATATTTTACAATGTTGAGTCGGTTTGTTATTTGCTTGACTAGTTTGTGTATGTGATTGTTCCAGAGGTTACGTTTATTGAACACTAGGCCTAGGATTTTAAGATTTTCTACGTTTGTTAGGTTGTGATTATTTAATGTTAATGTTGGGGCTTCGCACAGTCTTTTGTGGCAA
>OZ012659.1:71338796-71500008 GCA_963942545.1 Oxycera nigricornis
ACGGTTTCACTGAAATCTTGGCGGCCATCATTTGCGACTCGGGCGCCGGCTCCATGATCGATTGCTAGGTGTTCGTCATTTTTTTGATATCGTCCTTTGACACTGGTTTGCTGCAGTTCTCCGATTTGTTGCGAGAGTTGTTCACCTCGTTCGAAACTTGATACAAACACAAATTTTTCGTTGGACGAAGAACAGACAGTGCCTGTCCGCCAAGAACTCTTCCAAAGTCTCGCCAGTCCGACACTTGTTGCTCGTAACTCCTTGCAAGTCCGCCGGTTTGACCATCGAATCGCAACTCTCCTAGTATTTTCACAATAATTTCACAATAAATACAAACCTTTTCTTGGTTTTCACTTGCTGCTTGTAACTCAGTACCAGTCCGGCCGGTTCGACCATCCCATCGCAACTCTCCCACAATCACTCACCATTTCCGCCACGTCGAACATCGTAAAGCTACTTTTCGCGTAGCGTGGCATGATCTATCACTCGTATTCGCGAAAGTTTGAGCACGATCCGAGGGTTGGAGCGAGACGACGTGTTTGAACAGCTTTTCTCGGAACTTGGCGAGCTTTGCACTTTCAAATAATCATTGCCAGGTAGGTATTTCTTGGACTAAGTTATTTCGGGCAGAAAAGGCGCAAAGATTATTTGAATTGGAGCTATGATAGGTGCGTAACAAATTGAATGGAAAAACGGTTTCGCGAAAAGTTTAAATTGGGAGTTGTATTTCATTTAGTATTTAGTGTGAAGACCCTGAGCCTCAATAACAACATTCAGACCAATATCGAATGAACCATTTTTTTGTGTGATCAGTGGAAGTTTTTCCCATTCCAACTGTAAAACTTCTTTAAGTTGTGTCCTGTTTGTGATGGTATGCTGTCGAATACTTTTTTCCAGATCATACCAGAGGTGCTCACTTCTGTTTAGACGATTCAAAATGTCTACAAACCTTTTTCCTTTCTTTCTCAGGTTTATAATAATTCTCCTTTTCTCTGGAGTACTTTTCGAACCTTTACTGCTCATTACTGAAATAAAAAGTCTTATCATTACTAAACCTTTCCAAAATTCACGCCAACACTTCATTCATGTTGATATTTTCAGAATGTGATTCTCCGAAAAATATAATTCGAACGTTTTGCCAGGTATAATTAGGAATCAAGATTATTCCATCTTCCGTAGCTTATACAAATAATATTCTCATGAAATGTGTTGACATTGCAAAAGACATAGTAAAAACGAATAATTTAAGCAAGTCTTTCAACTTATTTATTTTTGGCTCACTTTGTTTTAAAGGTGAATAAAAACTTGAAGTGTTTCTCTATATCCAAAAGTTTGTTTATTAATAAAATACAATTTGAATATGTTAAACTAGATTACCTATATCCAAAAGAAACAAAATTCAAAGTCCATAATTACTCCGCGTACCGATCCCACATTGTCACTGTCACTGGAGTTACAATTGATAAACAAACTCCTAAGCTTGATGACCAGTCTATAAACAACGTACGTTTCTTCTAAACATCCGTTGTATCAAGTCAGCATTCTTAAATTCTTTTACATATCCAATTTCATAAACATCATGACTTCATTATGCTGATGCATGATTCATAATATAAACTATTTCCACTAACGTATCAATTCATTGTTTACACAGCTGCATCATCTCGTATTTATGCTGATGTATCTTATAGTATCATATTTCATAAAATGCTGATCTTATCTTTTTATTCCCATGATCAAAATTGCAACTATGCAATTTTGGGTTCTTTGTTTCCCATCTGTATAAATACCACTTGATCATCCAGATCAAGTTCAGTTATCAATCCATCATAGATCGAGTTGTTAGTTCTTATTCAATGGTGTTATTAATCAGTTGTCATACTTATCAAGTTAATAAAGTGTTCTTTTAAAATAATAATTAAAGTGTTTTTAATTAATAATACCAATTTTGGTATTTATATATTTTTGTAATAGTAAAAGTGCAAAAACATAACTGACGCAGTCGCTATTCTAAGTTGGGAGGAACCTCTTAGAATATAAACGAACCTCATTGAATTGGAAAACAATTCAAAACACAGTCGAAGAAAATTCGTTGTGTTTAACAAAAGTGATTAGTGAAAAAACTAACTAACTCCAATCATACGAAGAAAATTCGTATGATCTAAAAACAACTGGTTTAAAGTGTTAAATTCAAATAAGTAGATTGAAGAAAATTCAATTGAAAAACTGAATTTAAAAACACCAAACCATAATAACTCAACAAAACCATTATAATAAATAACAAATAATATAAAAAATTATAAAAATTTGTGATAAAATAAAATAAAAGTGTAAACTGAATCTACAATCATCAAATCGTATCCTGTACACAACACAGTAAGTCACATTCAAAATATGTAAAATGGCAAACGAACAAAACCAGCATCCAGCGAATCCTTTGGAACTGTCTTTTGAGGAGCTTATTAAGGAAGCTCGACGTCTTCCAATTTATACTGGAAATAATTGTGAATACGATCTCAACACATGGATAGAGGAAGCAGATACTCTTCTCAGCCTAACCCAAGGAAACCAACAGACGTATATATGTAGACTTATTCTTCATAAACTTCAAGGTCCTGCGAGAGCTGCTGTACAAAAACTCACCGAACCCAATTGGGCTACTGCTAAATCTCTTCTTATTTTTACTTTTGGAATAACTGATAGTTATAACAATATTGTTTCTAACATACATAAAGTAAATACTCATAATAAAAATATTGATGACATATATAATTCATTAAATAACCTTTTGAATAAATTAAATACTAAATACATTCAGGATTCTCAAAAACATTTACACACTGAATTTTCTCCTATTAGAAATGAAAATCTTGTTCTTAATAAATTTAAATCTACATTGCCTGAATATAAATCATATCTTTTGGAAATGAAAAATTGCAACACATTAGGTGAAGCTTACAAATTATTAACAGAAATAAAACAAATATACGATGATAGAGAACATTTTACCATTTTATTTTTATAACTCATACCAACATAATAAAAATAATTATGAACATAAAATTCAAAATAAAAAATATAATAATAACCCTAATCAATATAACAATTTCAACAATAATAACAATCGATATAACAATAATCGGTATAACAACAATCGATACAACAATTATCCTAATAATAATTACAGTAATAAAAACTTCAGAAATTTTAACAACAACAGATTTTCAAATAATAATAATAATCGCTATAATCAACAATATAAAAATAATCGTCCAAAACCAATGCAAATTGAAAATTCAGATCGATTCCGACAACGATTTAATAACTAAAACCAAAAACCAGAAGCAATGGATATAAATTTTCATCAAATTGCCTCGGAAGAAGTTCTTTACCAATAGTAAATCTAACAATCAATAATAAAACTATTCCTGCCTTAATCGACACTGGTGCATCCGCATCCAGCATTGATAAAAACTGTTTTCCCGAAATTTCTAAAATCATATTAAATAAACCAATAACAATTGAGGGACTAGGTAGAGAATACCATATAACCGAAAAAATAAAAACCAATATGCCTATTGAATTTGAGTTACCCGAAAATCATAAAATACTTTGGAATATAATGAACTTTCAAAATAAAAATTTCAAAGCTTTAATTGGACAAAACTTGTTACATCCGCTAAATGCAAAACTTAATCTAGGTGAAGGTAGTATGGAAATAAACGGAAAACGTTTACTCTTTACATATGCCGTTCCTGAAGAAATTAATCTTCAATACAAACTAGAACCATTAAGTGATGCTAAGGATAAAATCTTGAAGGGATTAAACCAAGAAGAAGTTTCCGCTTTAAGAAACATCATCAGAGAAAATGATGATTTGTTCTATAAAGAAGGAGATAACCTAACATGTACAACACAAACTAAGCACGAAATAATAACTACATCTAACAAACCATTATATTCGAAAATTTATCGATTTCCTCACATTCACGAAAACGAAGTTAATACGCAAATTAACGATATGTTGAAACAAGGCATAATTCAACCTTCAACATCCCCTTACAATGCTCCAATATGGGTTGTGCCGAAAAAAATGGACAACTCTGGTAAAACCAAATGGAGAATCGTAATCGATTATAGGAAACTCAATGAAGAAACCATTGATGATAAATTTCCTATTCCTAATATTGAGGGAATTTTCGACAAACTTGGAAAGTCTCAGTATTTCACAACTTTGGATTTGGCGAAAGGCTTTCATCAAATTGAAGTCAGCGAACATGACCGAAATAGCCTTTTCAACTCCACAAGGACACTATGAGTTCATTCGTATGCCCTTTGGATTGAAAAATGCCCCATCAACATTCCAAAGAATGATGAACGAAGTACTTGTAGAGCATATTAATAAAATATGTGTCGTATATCTTGACGATATACTAATTTTTGCAACTTCACTCCAAGAAATGGAGAATAATATTAAAAAAATATTAAATACTTTTAAAAAATTTCAATTGAAAATACAAATTGACAAATGCAATTTCTTTTCAAAACAAACAGAATATCTTGGACATATTCTTTCAACCGAAGGTATTAAACCAAACCCAAATAAAATCGAAGTCATAAAAAATCTTAAAATACCAGACACCACAAAAAAAATAAAATCATTTTTAGGTATAACCGGATATTACAGAAAATTCATAAAAAACTATACAAAAATTGCCCTTCCATTAACTGACAACCTGAAAAAAGATAGAAAAATTAATACGGAAGATCCTAAATACAATGCAGCCTTTGAAAAATTAAAAAAACATCATAATTATTTACCCAATACTTCGCTACCTTGATTTTAAACAAAAATTTGTTCTTACAACCGACGCATCTGATAAAGCCATAGGCGCAGTTTTATCCCAAAATGGACATCCTATTTCTTTTGCAAGTCGAACGCTTAATGAACATGAGCGAAATTACTCAACTATTGAAAAGGAACTTTTATCAATAGTTTGGGCAACAAAATATTTCAGACCATACTTATTCGGAGTAAAATTTGACATAAAAACTGACCATAGACCTTTAGTTTGGCTTAATAATCTAAAGGAACCTAATAGTAAACTTCAACGATGGAAGATACAACTGAATGAGTACAACTTTAACATAGAATACGTTAAAGGTAAAGACAATAAAGTCGCAGATTTCCTAAGTCGCATAGATGCAGACAATTATCAAATAAATGCATTAACCACAAATATGGAATATGAAAACATAAGTGAAAATGCAACAATTCATTCGGGAGAAGAAGATCAGAAAGATCTTATACCTATTAAAGAAGGTATCCTTAATATTTACAAAACTCAAATAATAATTGTCCGAAAAAAACAAAAGGAAATTAAAATATTAAACAAAAAAGAAAAATATACATCGACGAAACTGACTTAAATAGTGAAAACATAATCATTGACATACTAAGGAGATACATTCCAGAAAAAGGAATTGTAGGTATATTTTGCGAACTAAATGATACTCAATGGAACAAAGTTCAATTAATCATTGTCAGCCTGTATTCGAATAATAATAATTTACGTTTTATAAAATGTAGCAATCATGCCTTTGATCTATTAAGCGAAGATCAATGTTTTGAAAAAATAAACGAAATACATACAAAAAGTAATCACCGTGGTATGCTTGAAAACTACGAAGAAATCAAAAATAAATATTACTACAATGGATTAATAAAATTAATAAATAAATTCTTAAATAATTGTGACATCTGTAACCGAGCTAAATATGACAGAAATCCTGTAAAACCTGAATTCAAACTTTCCGAAACACCCAACGATATTAATAAAATCATACATATCGATATATTCCTTATTGGCAAAAAACAATTCTTCACAGCCATCGATAAGTTTTCTAAACACCTTTATACTAAGGAAACACTAGATCGAAATGCTATTACATTCATTAGCCTTTTGAGAGAAAGAAACGCAATTCTAGGTAAACCTTACAAAATAATCGCCGACAATGAATTCAATATGATTAACGTAAAAGATTACTTGAAAAAAGAAAATATCGAACTACATTTCACCTCACCAAAAGCTCATACAGGAAATGCAGACATGAATAGTTGTCATAGATCTTTACTTGAACAAATTAGAATATTAACATTAACCGAACCAGAATTAAATATCGAGGAAAAAGTACTTAAAGCAACCGAATATTATAATAACACAATTCATTCTGTAACTCAATGTAAACCTTTAGAAATACAACAAGGTATTAAAAGTAAATCTGACATATTTAAACATCTACATAACAAAAAACAAAAATGGATAGACTATCATAATAAAAAACGCGAACTACCACAACAAATTACACAAAAAAATGTATACATAAAAAACTATAAACATGAACGACACAAAGAGCAACCTAAATATCGTAAAGTTGAAATAACCAAAAATAAAAACGATATAATATTAATAAAAAATAATAAACAAAAAAATAAAATTCATCAATCAAGAATAAAACGAATAAAGAAATTTACAACACCTGAACAAATAATACCATACAATACAATTGAAGAAACAGCTAAAATTCAACAAATTCTTGAAGGACAATCAAACGAAGTCCTTATCTCAAAATTTAATTTAAATATCACACGAAGTGACATCCGTACATTAAATGGAAACTCTTGGATAAATGATCAAATAATAAACTTTTACTTTAACTTAATTTCAGAACGTAGTAAACTACAATTAAATTTACCAAAAGTGTACTGTATGAACACTTTCTTTACCCAATGTCTCGAACAAACCGGATATAATTCAGTCAGTCGTTGGACAAGGAAAATAGACATATTTTCATTCGACTACGTACTTATACCAATACATGTAAATAAATCACATTAGACCCTTGCAATAATAAACTTTCGCGACAAAACAATACAATACTACGATTCATTACACCAACCTAACAATCATATATTAAATATACTTCTTGAATATTTGAAAAAAGAAACATTGGATAAATTAAATCAACCATTAAATATCCCCTTTACTACTGAAAATATCAAAACAAATCCCCTACAAGAGAATAATTTTGATTGCGGAATCTTTACTTGTATAACTGCTAAATATCTATCAACAAATAAAAATTTAAATTTCACTCAAAACGATATTCCCAATTTTAGACAAAACATGATAATCGAAATAACGAATGGAAAACTATTGGACTAATTAACTTCATATTAAAATTACAGACAATGTCATCCATAATTCAAATACTCCTGTTAACAACTATACAAACAACACAATCCAAAATAACCTTAATAAAATAATACAAAACATTAATCAAACTAATAACATGTTTGCTGATAACATTAATAATGCTACTAATCAAATAAATAAAATCATTGCAAAAATACTACTTAATCATAACTTAGATCTGATAAAAGATGAATTAGAAAAAATCATCGATAATATAAATTCTGCTAAAACTGGAATAATGACCAGATCCCTTTTAACTTACGATGAAATAGATTTTTATAACTTATCTTTCGACGAACTTAGAGAAATTACAATAAATGTTCTAACAAAAAATGGAATAATTATATTTGTGATCAATATCCCAATTCTAACCCAACCTTTATTATCATATCATGTCAGACAAATACCAAATGTAAAATCAGAAACTTTAGACATAAAAATTAAAAATGTTGTATTATATAATGGAAACTATTATGAAACTGAAAAATATGTAAATTTACTAAAAAACGAATTAACATGTAAAACTGAAAATTGTATTATTCAAATAGAAAATAAAACTAAAACCGAAGAAATTGAAAAAGGATTACTATTGTTAACAAATATAAATAATAAAATAAATCAAAATTGTGACGAAAAAACCTATAAATTAAGTGGAACATATATAATTAGATTTAGTAACTGTAAAATCGAAATTAATGGAAAATTATATACTAACGAAATAAAAGAATTTCAACAAGTATTAACATTGGAACCAATAAAAAATATTTCCAATTATAATTATCAATTAAAAATAGAAAATGTACAATTGGATAATATAAACAATTTAAAACGAATTGATGAAATAGAATTCAAACATAAACAAAATTCAATCATATCAGGTTCATTCATAACATTATTAATATCAACAATAATTGTATTATCTTTAATATATTGTTATTTTAAATATTGTAAAAATCGAAAAATTATTCATATCAATGTAAACAAACCTGATGAAAGTATTGAATTACCCATAATAAAAATTGTTGAGGACAACAAAGATCTTGAGAAGGGAGGAGTTACAATTGATAAACAAACTCCTAAGCTTGATGACCAATCTATAAACAACGTACGTTTCTTCTAAACATCCGTTGTATCAAGTCAGCATTCTTAAATTCTTTTACATATCCAATTTCATAAACATCATGACTTCATTATGCTGATGCATGATTCATAATATAAACTATTTCCACTAACGTATCAATTCATTGTTTACACAGCTGCATCATCTCGTATTTATGCTGATGTATCTTATAGTATCATATTTCATAAAATGCTGATCTTATCTTTTTATTCCCATGATCAAAATTGCAACTATGCAATTTTGGGTTCTTTGTTTCCCATCTGTATAAATACCACTTGATCATCCAGATCAAGTTCAGTTATCAATCCATCATAGATCGAGTTGTTAGTTCTTATTCAATGGTGTTATTAATCAGTTGTCATACTTATCAAGTTAATAAAGTGTTCTTTTAAAATAATAATTAAAGTGTTTTTAATTAATAATACCAATTTTGGTATTTATATATTTTTGTAATTGTAAAAGTGCAAAAACATAACTCTGGCTTCGCGAAGCGATCTACGCGTGGCTTCAACCGGTGCTACCCATCTTAATTGGAAGGTCTACATTGCCGATCCAGTCGCGCGCCGAATTCAAAAAGGAAAGATCATACCTTTCTTACATCTCCCCCCCCCCACGATAAAAACTTTGAAATAAAGTTGTTTTTTGTACAAACGACAAAACATACATAAAATCCTTATCGGTTGGGTGCCTATTGTAGTTTCCATATCTCAAGCATTTGGGGCAGGAATGAGTTTGGAGATGTGAAAAAAATTCGATTCTGCTTTTCTATGTGTTGTGTCAACTTCGTATATAGAGTTCGATACTTTGTTCAGGATTCTATAGGGTCCAATTCTCAACAAGTCTAGTTTTTTTCGATTAAGTCGGTTACCATTTTCAACATATACCAATTCTCCGATCTTGAAGTTGTAATTTATCCTGTCTTTGTCGTATATCTTTTTATTGTAGTCATGGTTTTTTTTGCTGTTTTCAAAGGCTATTGCTCTATCATAATCTAGATAATTTTCATCCTTCTTTTTTTCAGTTCATTTGGTAATACCGATGTATATTCACCTATTAATAAATATTTTGGACTGAACCCTGTTACTGTATGCTCGGTTTCGTTGTATTTATGGAAACAGTTATGTGCTATGGTTGTCCATGCCATTTTTTTGTTTTTTTCTTCGTTTATTTTACACCTAATCTTATTGACCAAAGTTTGATTGAGTCTTCCATTTAACCTATTCGAGAATGGTGAATTAACCGCCGTAAAGATCATTGTGATATTTTTATTTTCTGTGAACTTTTTGAAGTCTTTTGAATTTATGCCTGGGTATTGGTCTGTTAAAAGTATTTCGATATTATGATCTTTCAGAACATTTTCTGTCAATTTAATGAAGTCTCCCGTGCTTTGTGTTTTGGATGTTAATATGTATGCGAATCTAGTAAAATGATCTACTAGAAGATGCAAGTATTTTTTAGTGAATCGTGAACCGCCGAATCCACCGATTGTATCTATGGAAACAATTTGAAACGGTATTGCTGCTGGACCGAGATGTGACATCGGACCAATTTTAATATGTTTTCTCGTTTTGTTCTGTATGCAAGTTACGCAATTTTTACAAGCTTTCTCAATATTCTTCGATATGTTTTTTGCGGTATAGTAAGGCAGTATTTTGCTCTGCATTTGTCTTATCCCTATGTGGCATACTCTCGATTAATTTCTGACAAAATTTTTCTGACAAAACGATTTTCTTCTTCTTTCTTTCTTTTCTATAATATAGATCATTCTCAAATATTAAATTATTTTTGTTATTTTCTAAATTCTTGTTATATTTTTGGTCTTGTATGATGTCGTCTAGTTGTATTAGATTAACAATTTTTAATATTTCATCTTCGCCTTTTTGAGGCTCTAGTATTGCGTTTCTGCTTAAGCAATCTGCTTCCAGGTTCTCTTTTCCCGGACGGTATATTATTTCAAAGTCGTATTGTGATAAATAATAAGTAAGATCCTCTAATTCCTCGTCTGTTCTGGCTTAAATATTCATTCTCTCTAGCGGCTTATGATCCGAAAATACTTTGAAGCGTTTTCCCATGAGGAAGTGTTGCCAATACTTCACTGCTTCTTTTATTGCTAGGCATTCGAGGTAAATAGCTTTTTTTTCTTTTTTGGGATTCATTCAGTTTCTTTGAAAAGTATGCTATTGGTTTTTCTATTTTTTTTGTGTCATTCAGTTGTGGTTGTTTCATTACAGCTCCTATACCTTGTAAGCTCGCGTCTGTATAAATGTGTACTGGTAGTTCAGGATCAAAAACTGCTAGTACTGGCTGCTGGCAAAGAAAATTCTTCATGTATTCGAAGGCTTTTTGACATTCTGTTGACCAAGTAAATTGTTGACCTTTCCTTAATAAGTTATGTAGTGGTTCCAGAATAATGGAAATCTTCGGTACATATTCATTATAAAAATTGATCTTCCCTAAAAATTGTCGGATATTTTTCTGATTTTTTGGAACCGGAAAATTTCATATTGAGATTAGGTTATCATTTAGTGGTGAAATTGAGTTATACCCTATTTTATGTCCTAAATATTGTATGGATTCCAACGCAAATGTACATTCAGATAGCTTCAATCGAAATCCTTCATTTATTATTGCTTCTAGTAATCTCGATAGATGATCAATATGTTCTTCGAAGGTTTTTGAAAAAATCAGTATGTCGTCTATATAGTTGACTGCGAAATCTGATAATTTATGTTTTCTCATTATGTTGCTCAATATTCTTTGAAATATTGCTGGTGCTGTTTTTAGTCCAAATGGCAAACAAGTCCACTGGAAGTGGATCTTTGCTTCTATCTTCTATTCTGAGGGGAATTGACCAAAAAGCTGAATTTATATCAAGTTTTGAAAAATATTTGTAATTTCTTGTTTTTGTTACTAAGTTCTCGATTAATGGAAAGGGTTGTGATTGAGGAACTATTATCTTATTCAAGTCCCTAAAATCTACACAAAATCTCGATTTTTTCATCCTTCTTATAGGCTAGGGTTACTGGAGCCGCAAAAGAGCTGTTTAATTTTCGATTAGTTTTCTTTGTAATAATTTACAAATTTGTTCCTCTATTTCCTTTTTATCGTCTATTGTACATTTATAGGGTCTTTTGCTGCAATATTTATCTACCACGAGATATATTCTGGCTTCGTAATCTTTTACCCTTCCTATATCATATTTGACTTTTGCGAATATATTTTTATATTTCTCTATGAGTTTTTCTATTATTTTTTCTTCATAAGAACTTAAGTAATTTGTTAAGATTTCAAAATTTCCTTGATCTATATGTTTGTTGAAGTTTATTTCATATCTTTCTTGGTTTTCTGTGAGATTACCCGTTTTTTGTTCTATTTCTAGTTTTTCATTTTGTATCAGTTTAAATTTTGTATTTATATTTATATTAGGAAGTCGTGTTTGAAATTTTCATTATTGACTATGACTACATCCATATTTTCTTCTGTATTGAATATTTTCACTTTTAATGTTACCATACCATCCGACTTGTGTACACCATTAATTGTCCTCAAGTTTATCATTTTTGTAGCGTTTTTTTTTTCAAGTGTATTAATTTTGAATTTATCAATGAGACATTTGCGCCTGCGTCATAAATGGCGACTAATTCTAAAATGTCATTGAGTTTCACCTTCAGTCTAATTAATGGTGGGATTAGTAGTTTTTTGGATCATTATCACTCAACTCTACTTCAAATGTGGAGTTGTTTATCTGTCTTGTTTTTACTTCATTGCTTTCTTTATCCTTGAACCAGCATTCGGTTTCCGGGTGGAATCTAGTGCCTTTGTTTTTATTCTTACAGATTTCGCATGTTTTTTTTTTCAATTTTATCTTTTGTGGTTTGATACTTTTTTGTATCTGAATTTTTCTTAAATGATAGATGTTCTAATTTACCTATTTCATTATATAGGTCTTCAGTTTTCTTTACTTTTTCTCTGCCAATTTTATCAGCTATGAAAATTGGCAAGCCAGTTGCGATTAAATCTATTAATGTTCCATTATCAATGGATTTGCGTACTTCTAATAAAAGTTTTTCTTTTCTTAGCGCATAATCAAGCAACGAGCCTGATTGATATTTGAATGACATTGCATATCTTATTAAAGACCAGCCTTTGCTTGAAAATGTATAGCAAAAATTTGGTTTCCAGTCTTCCCATTTTCCTTCGATAGTGAGTTTTAAAAATGTGCTGCTATACCAATCTGTAGCCCCTTTATCCATAAATGACTTTAAGATTTCAATTTTTTTGTCATTTTCTGTTATATTGAATCTTTCGCATTCCTTTTCAAAGCTATCTATCCATTGATTCGCATTTGAATTTTTTCCATTAAATTTGTCGATTGTAAATTCTTTAACTATTTTGCCTATATTCTTAACTGCTGATTGTTCATTTATTTTTTTAGCAGTTGTTCTAATAATTGGATCAGCGATTGTTCTGAAGAACTTCCTTCCTTAGTGCCGTCTTTCTTTTCAATTCTTCTAAATATACATCATTAATTTGTAAGTTGTTACCTTCATCTAAATACGTTTGTTTCAAATCTTCGTTGAGAGGAATCCAAATATTCCTCATTTGGCCTCTTTGAGTCAGCGTCTTTTTTAATTTGGTGAATGTTGTAGTCTTCTTGAGCGCTTCGTGACAGCGTGCATCCAAATATTCATTTGGCACAATGTACTTGTGTCCGTCCGGTGTGCCAATTGAGGTTATGCACAGCGCATTCGTCTTGCCATCTGCAGCACCAAGTACTTTAAATGAGAACAGTAGCTTGTCCATTGTGGATTTCAACATGAATTTTGTTTTATGATGCAAGGTTATATTTTTTTGGTTCACTTTGTTTTAAAGGTGAATAAAAACATGAAGTGTTTCTCTATATCCAAAAGTTTGTTTATTAATAAAATACAATTTGAATATCTTAAACTAGATTACCTATATCCAAAAGAAACAAAATTCAAAGTCCATAATCACTCCGCGTACCGATCCCACATTGTCACTGTCACTGTCACTGGCTTCGCGAAGCGATCTACGCGTGGCTTCAACCGGTGCTACCCATCTTAATTGGAAGGTCTACATTGCCGATCCAGTCGCGCGCCGAATTCAAAAAGTAAATATCATACTTTCCTTACATATATTCAAAAAAAATGGATTAATTTCTTTTATTCGCCATCTACGAATTTTTTTTCCACCACTTAATATATATATAATTCTTTTAAACAAATAAAACACACACAAATAATTGAAATAGCCCCGATTTTTGGCTTCGTTAGCTTGCAAATTTTATGTCATTAGTATTTCAAAAACATTTCGGGTATATGACTACTGCGAATTCTTCTTAAGAAAGCAATTCTGTCGGTATAAATTTGCACCCCTATTCCAGCCCTGATTTTGCCAACAACACGTCGAATGTTTGTTTCCAAGTCATCAAAATTTGCTGGTTTATCAGCATATACAAGTCATTTGACAATATCTCACAAAAAAGAGTCTAATGGAGCCAAAAAATTGATCAGGGCGGCCAGATGACAGGTCCATTTTTGAGACGCTTCGTTCACGCAAGGTTTAACACAATAAAGAAATGTTTTACGCGAAGCATGGAACGTTGCGCCTTCCTCTTGAAACCATTTGTCTTTCAAACTATTGGCTTTGACGTCGGAGATCAAAACATTACGAATCATTTAACATATGATAAGAATTGTAATGAATCAAAAATCAAAACGAGAAATAACGTTTTTTGTTAAAAATGAAAATAGAAAAATAGGAATAAGCTACTTCAAAAGTCCAGAAGACGCAATGGAAAAACTAAGAGTAAGTACTAAAATAAGACAAGCCGCAAAGTGCCACGCTTCAGGTTCACACGGTCAACTTCCAAGTAATATTTACATAAACATTAAAAATACTAAACATAATAATAATTATGAAACTAATACTACTTTAAATAATAATAATGTACCTCTCATAACAGTCATTGAAATGACTCAATATGATTCGTCGCATCTACTGGAGCGTCCATTGATTACGTGGGTAATGGGGATGATTGAATATTCACGCTATCAAGCCTTTTCTACCTTATTTGTTATGTTCATATCGATGCAGGCATCACAAAAGATCGCTAGCAAAAATGAATGCAGTTTTAGTTATTACGCCCACTGAAGAGATTTTGTCGCGTGGTGGCCATTTTGGAAAGTTTTGTTTAAAATTGCCATGACTTCGGCATAATCATTTAATTTGTAGTTTTTCACGATTTTACATCAATCAGACTAATACTTATTTCTTATTTTCAGTTGGTCTTGACAAACATTGAATTCGCAGTCTATAATTGGTTTAATTACATGTAAAAACTTAAGGCAAATGATTATGGAAAAAGTAATTAAAATCTTACGAACACTAAAGACCAAAACAACTAAAAATTACAGTTTTTATGTGATGAAAGCTTTTTAAAGCATATGATCTTACAAAGTATTGACTACAAAGCATGTTACCATTCAAAACGTTCATTATCACAAATGCAAATTTGATTAATTTGTTTTGGTTTTAGAAATTTAAGCAGTTTTTATATTAAAATTAAAACACGGTACTGTATAAACTATCCAAAATCTGTTTAAACTATGCAAATATTAATAAACTTTGATTGGCTTAACAACAATGTCTTACGAATAAGAGATGTCAGGTCATATCATTCATATGAACACTTCTTCCATGTTGACTTTGAATGATTTTTTATTATTAATTTTATTTTTTTGTGATCATGGAAAACAGTTTTGCTGGTTTCTCTTCAAAAACTGACCAGGGTTTAAAAATTTTATAGACATTTATTACTGTGCAAATCAGGTTAAAATTTTATATTTTTATGAAAAAACCCTGATTTTTTGCAATGTTTTTAATAAAATTAAAAAACGGCTTCAACGATTTTTTTTATAAAGTTGAAAACATAACAAAAATGTTATAACACGTCGATTGACACCTTATTTATGCAAATATTATATCTATCTCGTGAGATATAGTGAATTACAATGACCTTGAAAATCAGATGACTTTTAATGATTTTTAATTTATAATTTAATTTTTTTTTGTTTTCACTTTTGGTTAAAAATTTATTGTTTATGAAAAAAAACATTTTTTTTTGCACTTTTGTTCTTAAATTAAAAAACGGAATGATTCTTATTTTTGGATTTGAACCTCCGTTTCTAGTCGAGACAAATCGCCTACTAGTGTGCTTTTTTTGTTTGGTTAGCACGGTGCTAACACTATTTTTGCACATTAGTGGAGGTTCTTTTTGTTCCAGATTAGTGGTTGGTGCCATAATTAGATAGGCAGCGTGGTTTCAGGATAACGAATGGCTTCCTCTTCAGGTGCTGTCATATGCCATTCGTTATCAGACAGCACGACCACGGTTTAGGCTTGTTGATGGGTTAAGCACGTTATATTTCAACTATTTTAATATTTGCATCTGCGAAGTATAACGACTGTCAATATTTTTTCGTTCGTATATTGTGCAAACGTTGCAATTTGAAATGATTCTTATTGGATTTGAACCTCCGTTTCTAGTCGAGACAAATCGCCCACTAGTGTGCTTTTTGTTGGTTAGCCACTTGCTAACACCATTTTTGCACATTAATGGAGGTTCTTTTTGTTCCAGATTAATGGTTGGTGCCATAATTAGATAGGCAGCGTGGTTTCAGGATAACGAATGGCTTCCTCTTCAGGTGCTGTCATACACCATTCGTTATCAGACAGCACGACCACGGTTTAGGCTTGTTGAAGGGTTAAGCACGTTATATTTCAACTATTTTAATATTTGCATCTGCGAAGTATAACGACTGTCAATTTTTTCGTTCGTTTATTGTGCATACGTTGCAATTCGAAATGATTCTTATTTTTGGATTTGAACTTCCGTTTCTAGTCGAGACAAATCGTCTACTAGTGTGCTTTTTTGTTTGGTTAGCAGCGTGCTAACACTATTTTTGCACATTAATGAAGGTTCTTTTTGTTTCAGATTAATGGTTGGTGCCATAATTAGATAGGCAGCGTGGTGGACAGCACCTGAAGAGGAAGCCATTCGTTATCCCGAAACCACGCTCCCTATCTTAAAAAACGGGTCCAACATTTTTTTCAAAAATTTGATAGAATCACGCTAATTTTAATACGCGTTGATTGACGGTGCAAATTGTATGTTTGGTTCCCGAGATATAGCGCATGGCAGAAATCACCTTCAAAGGGGCAAAACAACAAACCGACCGAAATGTCCCAAAAACTAATCAGCTATTAAGATTGCAAAGACACTTCGATTGACACCTCAACGAAGTTGATACAACTTTGGTTACGTAAGTTATGCTCATAGAAAAACCTGTTTCCAAGCGCACGTAAGTACGTGCGTACACACACATAAATACTTCTTTCGAAAAACACTTACAATATACTCTAAAGACCTCAAAACGTAAAGATATGTTGAAAATTTCAATTTCGATTTTCGAGGCGGTCAGAAGAACTTCCCATATGTTATACTGGAAAGTTAAAATGAGGATCCAAATTTATACATTTGAAGCGGTTCTCAACGACTTGCCGCTTGTCCGTCAACTACAAGTTTTCAGGGAAAATCTTGAACTACACCCCTGTAAGATTCAAATTGCGCATTTTTAACAAATACGTAATCTCTCGTTTTGATTTTTGATTCATTACAATTCCTATCATATGTATCCTTGTATTCTAGTTTCTTTCGCGGTATTCAATAAATTTCTAGCAACAGATCATTGTAATTTTATCTTAAGTTTATTTACATAGCTATCTGAATTATATATTGGCTCTCTATTTGATGTTATATTATGTATGCAATAGAATCGTGTGACGGATTAAACTCCGGCAACGCCATAATTTCAAGTCCTGTAGTCTGATAATGGCAACAGGGTAGCTACTTGTCCTTTAAACTTTAAGGACAATAGAAATAGGACAGAAGAGATAGAACTTGTCTAGGTTGCGATCGTCTACATCGAACGCGAGTAGGAGTGCGGAAAGATACGATCGTATAAGTACCTCATATGAGAGAAATGGACGTCGTCGTGATTTGCTATTAAGATCATAAAATGATCACCGGGAAAAACGGCGTGATAAACGTGTCGAGTCACGATCTCGGTGAAAGTCGTTCTTTAAATCTAATGAGTCGGAGGAACCGAGAACGGAGTCCGAATGATATGGACACTAGACATCAACGCCTAGAGTGTATGCTAGAGACGTTGATGCGAAGAGGGGACGAAACGCAAAGTGAAAGGACGAGGTACAGCATTAAGGCTGATTGTTTACGTGACTTTCATCCAGAAAATTCGGGAAAATTGATCATTTTGGTCAAATAAATTTGATGGGCTTGTAAAAATACTAGGAAAAGTAAAAACTTCCTTGAAGGGTGATCTCGCCTAATGCGAAGTAGAAGCTGTAGTAGTGGCCAATCAAGTACAAAGTGTATCGATATTGATAGGCCAAACGTTTATTAATGATGAGCAACTTAGCAGGTGTTGCAAGGAACGAAAGTTCGAATTTTCGAGAAGGAGCAGATTAGCTTACCACAAATTGATGCGTTACTCCCAGCAAAAAATGATTTGGGATGTAAGGTAGATCGCCTCCTCGTGGTGCATCCTGGATACCGCTTAATGATCTACCACGGCACGACGTCGTATATTCTCGGACAATTCTCTCGTCTAAACGACTTTATACGACGAGATAGCGGCTGCGAGGAGGTAAACAATTGCAATGAGTACGAAAGATACCAAAGAGGATCCACTCGGCCCGGAAGGGAAGTGGAAGAAGGTGACGCGTCCTTCTGGTGGGAAGAAGACCGCGATTTCCAGACAACCCCCTCTTCTTCAAGGGAATGCATGCACCAAGGCAGCTATGCCAGGGGCAAGTACCCCCTCAGTCAAGCCTATTGACGTTACCGGCAACACTAAGGCAACGGCGAACAAGCCGGCCTGAACTGTAGCTGGCGCGCCCTCCAACACCGCCTCTTCTTCAGGTGTTAAAAAGCAGCAGAAACCCTCTATGATGGTTAACAGGGGCAGAAGATCTGCCTTCAAAGTCCTGAAAAGGCTGAAAGATTTACCTTCCGATGGTCTTTCCCAGAAGAACAAAATCTCCCTTGAATGGACAATTTCCACAGAAGAGGCTCACAAAGCCTCTATTTAGAAGCAAGTGGCAACTTATAAGAGATACAGATCTAATGAGGCAGCCCCAACTTTCGGTCACCAAAAGGCCAAGATAGGTCACGTCCAACCCTGTTAAAGGCAGGAGCTTCAGCGAAGCGGCCAAAAACAGCCTGTTATGGGCTGTCATTGACAAGAATAGCAGCGATGGAACCATCTCACCGTCAAACTGGAATATGGTAGAAATTCCTCTTCTTCGGGTGTACAAACCCACACTAGAGGCAAATCCAGGCCCTGCGCCAAGTTGTCGTGACGTTGGTTGGTACCAAGGTCATGTCAAGCTGATAGTTCACATGGATCAACTTTCAGCGGATCTTTACAAGCAGGCTATAGACAGATTTGGAGAAGTCTGGCCCGGAGCAAACTTTGAAGCTTTCTCCAGGGAAGACATCCCAACTCGGCCTAGGTCCAGGGTATGAAACGAGCAGAGCCATCCATACCGGAAGAAATTGTTGAGCTGATGAAGCTTAGCAATGCTGACCTATCGGTGGACAATTGAAAGGTAGCTTAGGGAAGCGAACCTAGCAATGGACAGCGAGAGGCTCTTGTTATCCTCAAGGAGGAGTCGCTAGCTCCTTTGGAGTCTAAGGGTGGGGTGATAAGCTACGGTTTATCAGCTATCACAATAAGAGTATACCGCAAGGAACGTACCGCGAAAGCATTACGACAACTGAGCAAGGAGAGTATGAGCGAGTTGACTGGAGTAGTTTCAGCAGACCCGACCGTGGACCCCTCCAAATCAGATCTTCTCTCCGAAGACGGAAGAAGCACCACCTCCATGGTGGAGTTGGCTAGTGACTTTCTCCAATCTGTCGACTTGGTTGAGAAGGAAAGGATATCCTCATCTGACGAGGAGGCGGACAACACCTTGTGTCGTGATGCTCAACTTTCTCCAAATAAACCTCCATCATTCTAAGGCGGTATCTGCCGCACTGCTCCTCCATCTGTCCCAAAAAGGAGAGGAACTAATACTGGCCCAGGAACCTTGGGTTGTAGGAAACCGGGTTTTCGGGATCCACATGAAGGGATACACGACAGCACTCTTCCATACAATAGGTAAACCAAGAGCTTGCACAATCATAAAAGAAGGCTTGAAGTTTTTCAACCTTGCATGATTTCATTGACCAGGACACCGTTGCCATAGCAGTGGAAAGGCAGCCCAAACCCATATGGGTTCCAAAAACCACTAACACTGTGTTTGGCTCACTTCGGTTTGATACCGCATTAGCTTATATGGACGATATATTAATCCCGACGAATGACCTGGAAAATGGTTTCCGGCGTTTGGAACTAGTCCTTGAACGATTAAAAGATTCAAATTTTATTTTAAAACTAGACAAATGTTCGTTTTTCAAACAAAAAATAAAATACTTAGGTTACAAGATAAATTCCGAAGATATACAACCTGGAAAACGGATAGGAGGAGTATAACATTTTCCAAAACCAGAAAACGTCCATAATATACGACAGTTTTTGGGGTTAGCTAGTTATTTCAGGAAATTAATTCCTAATTTTGCCACTTCCTCTGCCTAAATTGCTTAGAAAAAACAAATAGTTTAGGTGGGAGGAATCAAAAAATAGTTCATTCAGGTTGTTGAAGGTAAGTTGTCAGATAGACCCGAGCTGGCTCTGTATGATCCATTGCCAAAAACAGAACTTCATACTGATGCTTCTAAATTTGTCTTAGCTGGGATGATATTACAAAAATAACTGAATGGCAACATGAGTCCCGTAGCTTATTTCAGTAGGACAACCTCAGAAGAAAAGAGATATCATTCATATGAATTGAAAACTCTGGCTGTTGTCTGTTTTTTGAAGCATTGTCGCGCCTATCTAGTGGGAATTGAATTTGGTGTAATAACCGATTGTAATGCCATACAATGAACGTTTTTGAAAAAAAGATATGATTCCAAGAGTCGGTCCATGAATAGGGCCGGGTGTTGTCAGCACAAATACAGGATGAAAAATGTAATAAAATAATTTAGATACTTACCCAAAACGCAGAAGCTGAAAGGCGAATTCATGAAAAATACAGCGTAAGGGATAGTAGATTGTATAAAAATACACAGAATTGGAAAAAATTGGTTGTACCTAAAAGCGCAAGAAAAGAAATTGTCATGTGTCACCATGATAATATTGGTTATCTCTCGGTAGAAAGGACTGACTGAAGTATTGGTTCGCTTCAATGCGTAAGTATGTCAAGAATTATATTTCAATATGTTTAGGCTGCCTTTATAATAAAGTACCTAGTGGCAAAGTGCCAGTTTATTTGCATAGTATTAAGAAGGTGGTGATGCCCATGCATACGTTGCATTTTGATCACCTAGGACCCTTTGTGAAAAGTTCACAGAGAAATACTTATTTGCTGGTCCTAGTTGACGGATTTAATAAGTTTGTGTTTTTAAGAGCTGTTCCCACTACGAAAGTAGAATCAGTGATAAAAACATTCGATGAGATCATTAATAGTTTTGGTGTTCCACAGAGAGTTATATGTGATAGGTGTAGTTGTTTTACAAGTGAGAAGCTCACAAACTATTGTCGTTCTTTGGGCGTAAGAAGAATACTAAACGCTTCCTCAACTCCGAGGGCGAATGGACAAGTAGAACGCTACAATCGCACAATTTTAAGTTGTTTATCTTCTTCTTGTAAAGATGAAAGAAAATGGGATACGATTCTTACCTCAATATGTTCGGGGTTAAATGTAACAACCAACAAATCAAAGGGAAAGTCCCCATATGAAATGTTCTTCGGCTCCCATAAGTCCGAATGATTCGTTTCTAGTCAACGAGGTATGTGATAACGAACGGAAAGATTTGCAAAAAGAAAGAGAGGAAGCTGCTGCTTCCATAGGGTGGCATGAAAATGCACAGAAAAAGAATTTTGATAAAAAAGAGCAAAACCTCAAAAGTTTCAAATAGGGCAACTTGTCTACATCAAAAGACCGAAGGGGTCAAATGATGGGACAAGTAGGAAGCTACTCCCCAAATATGGTGGGCCGTACGTTGGTACTAAAGTGCTGAAGTATGATAGGTATATCATTGAAGATATACAAGGATCGACTAGAGACAAAAGAAAGTATAAAGGAGTATGGGCAGCAAATGAAATGAAGAAATTTGAAAGGTTTGAAATTTTAATTGCAGAAGCACCTATAAATTACCTCGAGGACACGGTGAATGGAAGCGTGGCCGAGCTGTAAGCAACGAAGTCGTGTGACGAGTTAAATGCTGGCAACGCCGTAATTTCAAGTCCTGTAGTCTGAAAATGGCAACAGGGTAGTTTTAAGGACAATAGGAAAAGGATAGAAGAGATAGAACTTGTCTAGGTAGAGAGGCAGGTCATTGTTGGTTTTAAACCAATGGAATAGACGCTCAAAACGCTGCGTAATTCATCAGTAATTATGAGGATACAAGAAGAATAAAAAGTGAAGCAATATTTTACGGAAGTTGACTTTAATTATTGGGTAAAAAAGGCAATTTCCCAAAAACTAATTCGTATGGTGTGTGCTGTGTACCTACATGTGATGGTTTGTCCTATACGATGATACATATGGTATACATTTGTAACAATTTTCGTCATTTGCAAAATTCAGTTCCTCTGTCTGAATTGCGGATTATAAAACATTCGTATTTCAAAATGAATTGTTAAACTGAAGGGGTAGCTATTTGTTTTGCTACTTTCGTTTCAATGGGGTCTGCAAAAATGAATTTGGTTAGTTCTCATTGTATTGTGAGTATAAATAGGCAACAATTTAAGATTCTTGATGAATTTTCCAACATCTTCTTGTGCATTGTTCAGCTTTCTGCAGATTATTGAATTTACTAGTAAATTCTTCTTGCGATATGAGCATGAAAATTTCACTATTTTCATTTAGGGCGAGCTCCGATGTACCAAGTTTTCGCATTAATAATATCAGTTTGTCTATCAGACCATCTGGATTGTGAGGATTATCACTGTATCTTACGATTCCCTCGTGTTCGTTTACGTGAAATCGCATATTCGATGATAGTTTCTCCGATCGATAACTAGGTTGTAATGGATTATCACCATATCTTACGGTTTTCATATTCTCATTAATTTGGCCATTGCGTTCTTGTATAATGTTTAGTTTCTTAATATTTCTGATGCATGTAAGGGATATACATTCCCAAGTATGAAGTTCATGACGCTTAATTTGGTTATTGTCTCTATCGGGACCCTTCGACTACGTACGTTTTTCGACATATTTCGTGTAATTGCTCATATGTCAATTGATTTTGGAGTTGTATTATTTAACAATGTGGGAATCATTCTTTTTATTAAATCAGAATCTATTTTGATTTTTGATGAGGCACTCGCGTTTGTATTAATTTTTCCTTGTTTGTATAAAATTTCGAAATCATTATCAGTTAGTTGTCAGTTAGTCAATCTTATTGTCGTCAATTTAGAGGGATGGTTTTTTTGTGGATAAAGAGTGACAATAATGTTCTGCAGTCAATTACGACTATGATATTTTGATCAAGTATGTAGGGTTTAAAAGAAAAGGTATAGCCCAATGTTTGGCTAGAAGTTCTTTCAATAACGGCTTTGTTGATCTCATGTTTCGTCAGGGCTGCTATCTAAACCACGAAGTGCTATTGTTGGCATATATGGGAAAAGATAGGATGAGATATTTAGGCCAAAGCGTAGTTTTTTCAATTGAAAATGTCCATTAGAAAATGAAAATGCTGCCAGAGATCTCGATTTTTTGTTAAGGTTTATCTGATGAAAGGAGTCATATCTAGTGTCGAAAATTATTTCACTCTACCTAACTTGTCTTGTACGTATTCAATGCGAGTTAGAGGAAATTTGTCACTAATCATTTTTGCATTAAACTTCTATAATCAACTACCAACTACCAATTTTTTTTGACAATTGCCGTTTGAAACTACTATTGAATTAGCAAAATAAACTCCTTTTTGGATTTCTTGGTTACAAATGACGCCATCCTCGACTAGTTTAAGATTTATTCGATGTGCAATTTTAGATCTCGATGGTAGTTTTATTTTGTTAATACTTAACGGTTTTGTCTGTTGTGGTGATGTTAATTCATCATTGTTGATGATAATTGATATTGTAAATGTCTCATAATCAATTTTACACAAATATTCAATTAAAAAGTCTCTTTCAAGTATACCGTCTGTAGTTATGAAGAAATCAGAACTTACAATATTAAAGCTATGGTTCAGTTTGTAGTTTTGTATTTTTAAAAATGAAAATGTATATCGGAAGTTCCCAAAGAGATGCTTCCTTCCGTTGTGATCCCTGATGAATTTACTGAGTTATCCTCGATTATTTCAAATGGCATTATCTTTTTGCCTATAGAGGTGTTTTGTCCATTGTCAATTAAAAATGTAAACAATCTCTTCGTGTTTCTTTCTTTAAATGTGATATAATTCGTAAGGTTTTTGGCAATATTGTATATCTTAATTTGTGTGTTTGATCCGGAGTGAAACAGTTCATTTTTGATTGTGTTTTGACCTCTGGGTCTATTTCTAGTCTACTCCTAGTCGTAAATTATATTGTATATGAATCATTTCCCGGGCTATTTTTTCTATGTGTATTCCAAGTTTGCTGTTGCTGGGGATCATTACTTTTATTACTGTTTTGCATCCTATAATTGTTGTTATTGATTTATCTGCTATTCTTGTGATATCTTCTGTAATTGTTAATGTTAAATTGCACCCTATAATTTCTGTTGTTATCATGTAGCGTCTTCACTGAACGATTTTGGTTGTGCAGCTAAAACAGTGTTTTTCAGTTGTTCGTTTAGTCCGTTTTTGTCGAGGGGATTAATGATTTCACCCTTTCAAGGTCATTTTTGTCATCCGCTTTATCTCACGAACCAAACATGATGCATGATTAAGGAGTCAATCGACGCGTTTTAATATTTGTGTCATTCTCATAAATTTTTTAAAAAAATTGTTGGAGCCGTATTATAGTTTAAAAAAAAATGCAAAAATTAAGTTTTTTTTCATAAACAATAAATTTTTAACCTGATTTGAAACATATACTAATCAATGTTTATAAAATTTAAAACTTCAAACATTTTTTGTAAAAATTACAGGAAAATTTTTTCTCATGATTACGTAAAATATTAAATTCAAAATTAAAAATCAATAAAAGTTATCATGATTTCCCAAGTCATTTTTATCATTCAAAGACTGTGTTGTAAAGTCAATCAAAGTTTTATAATATTTGCTTAATTTTTAAAAAAACTGCTTCAATTTTGAAAACGAACAAAATTTCAATTAAATTTGCGTTTGTGGCAATCACCGCTTTGAATGGTAAAATGCAAGATCATATTTTTTAAAAGCTTTCATAAATTAAAAAAATATAGTTTTTAGTAGTTTGGTTATATAGTGTTCGTAAGATTTAAATTACTTCCTCCATTATTATGTGTAAAACATTTTACTTTTAACATGCAATTAAACTGATAATTGACTGCATATTCAATGTTTTCAAGATCAACTAAAAATGAGAAATAATTGTTAGTTTCATTGATGTAAAATCGTAAAAAAATACAAATTCAATGATTATGTCGAAATCATGGAAATTTTGAACAAAATTATTTAAAATGCCCACCTCGCGGAAAAACCTCTTCAGTGGGCGTAATAGCAAAAGCTGCATTCATGTTTGCTAGCGCTCTTTTGTCCTTCAAGCATCGATATAAGATTAACAAATAACGAAAAAATGCTTTGTAGCCTGCTTTCCCCTGCCCCAGATTGCTCCGCGTGAATATTCAATCAAACCAATCCACCTCGCATCCACCAAAAGTCTTACGTAATCGAGGGACGCTCCAGTAGATAATATGATTTGTATTAACTCATTTCAATTACTGTTTTGAGTACCTCTCATAATTATTATTGAAGTAGTTTTATTTTTATAAATGTTTTTGCGTTTAATATTTTTAATATTTATGTAGATATTACTGGGAAGTTGACCGTGTGGACCTCAAGACTCGCACCTCGCAGCTTGTTGTATATTGTTAATATTGGTGATGAAGAAAATGAATATACGCAGTTTCATCTTTTTTATAAGTGAGTCTATATTTAAATTAAATGCGTCACAAGAAACCAAGATCTCTTTAAAGTGAAAACCGACACAAGACTAACATCTAAAACGCATTATCCTTCAGATTAAACCAGAAAGACTGCAGCCTTTAACATCTGTGAAACACTCTTCGGTATATAGAACAATCAAGGCATTATGCTAACCCTTGAAACGGTTAGAGGGCACGTACAGCCACAAAACCACAAAAATTAATTTATTAATTTCATGAACTAAGTTTAACATCCATTTATAAAACGTTTATCGATAAAAGGCTTTTAACTATCTTTAGGATTCTAATTACAAGATCTTGCTTCACTTGCGACTTCTGGGAGTAAATACATATGGTCCAACATTTGTTGCAAGGATTAGAGAAAACCAGCAAAACCTAATCGGATCATTTCAATATCATTAAATTAATCATAACAATTTGACAAAGTAGAATAACTATCTCCGCTGCTCGTCGTTTATTTGAGACCCAATTTTGTACGAAGTTCCAAAAATTTCACCTCTGGTAACGGCTTTGTCAAAATGTCTACAACCTGGTCACCTGTTCGAACATAGATTAATTTAATTACATTTTTCTCAATTTGTTCTCTTGAAAAATGATATGTATTCTAGCATTTGTTGCAATTATCGAACAATTTAAATAAGTAACCAGTCGTATTTTTTTCAATTATTTGCATCATCACCTCCCCAATCAAAATCAACAAAGCCAATTAAAAAATTTATTCTTTGATAAGTTAATTTAATATCAATCGAACCTTTAAGATAACGTAACACGTGTCTCAAATTCTGTCAAAGTTCTTGATTATTTTTATTCGTGTGACGACTCAAAATATTTACTGCTGTGCATAAATCAGGTCTTGTTCAAATCATTATGTACATTAAACATCCAGTTAAATTTCTACAAAGAGCATCATATTTTTCATCTACATTCAAAGCTAAATAATTTAATTTACTAGGCAGAGGTGTGCTGCTAGCTTTACAATCAACCATATTAAATTTTTCTAGAACATTTTTGTAATGAGCACTTTGATCTAATGAAATTTTATCCAAATTTCTTTCAACTTTTATTCCAAGGAAAAATTTCATATCATTTAAATCTGTCATATGAAATTTATTCAATACATATTCTTTAAAATTGCACATTGTTTGAAAATTTACCGTGGCATTCACAATATCACCAAGCTACAAAACAACAAAAATATTCTCTTTTATGCTGCCTTTATCTAAAATATAAATACACCTGTCAACTTCAAAATTTTTAAATCTCTTTTCAATAAGAGCTTTTTCAAATATTTCAAACCAACAACGAGCAGCTTGTTTTAAGCCATATAGAGCTTTATTTAATTTGCAACCTTCTTTTTTTACTCATATAAATTTCTTCCTCAATTTGGAATTTAAAAATGCAGTTTTCATATCCATATGATGAATAAATAAATTATATTGATTTGAAAAAGCTATTATAAAATGAATGCTTGAAATTCTTGCAACAGGTGCAAAAGTTTCATCGTAATCAACTAAATATTATTGACTGAATCCTCGGGCTACAAACCGAGCTTTATATTTACATGGGTTTCCATACTTATCGTGTTTAATTATAAATACCCATTTCTAGTCAATAATGTTTTTATCTTTAGGCATTGCAACTAACGTCCAAGTTTTATTTATTTTTAATGAATTTATTTCATCATTTGTTGCTTGTTCCTTTATCGTCTCTGTTTTTAATCTCATCAAAACTACTGGGAACTTTATTATTAAATAACATCATATAGTCATCCTATCACTCCTTCTTAAATTATTATTTTGTTATCATTTATCTTGAATATATGATGTACTTTTATCATGTGTTTCACTTACTCATTTTTCATCGAAATTTGTACTACCACTTGATTTTGGTAAAACTGTCTCAATCGCAGATTTCTGCAGAGTATCTGTTTTATCTGACTTTTTATCAGATTTTTCACAAAACATTTCGTTTTCATTATTCTCTACTGATTTTAAATTATCAGTGTCAGGTACGACAGGCTTTGATCTCATGTCAGTAACATCTGTTTCTGCCGGTCGAGATTTTAAATAATTTGTTTCATCGACAGTAGCGTCTCTTACTATAACACATTTCTTTTTACATACATTCCATCCTTTGTAACCATTGGATTCGTATGCAACAAGAATGCCTTTCCATGAATTTTCATTATATTTAGTTTTTCTCATTTTATTGTGTACATATACAGTCGAAACAAAAACTTTTAAACATATTAATTGAGACTTTTTATTATGCCATAATTCATAAGGCGTTTTATTAACGTTTAAGGCTTTAGAAGCGGTTATATTTACTAAATGCGTTGCTGTGAGAATTGCTTCTCCCCAAAAACTTTTATCTAAACAAGCACTACTTATCATTGTACGCCCTTTTTCTGTCAAAGTTCTATTCATACGCTAAGCATAGCCATTTAGTTGTGATGTAAGCGGTATCATTAAATGATATGTAATACCTTTTTCTACACACAAACCTTTCATTTCATTTGATAAATATTCTCCACCGTTATCACAGTATAAATTAACAATTTTTAAGTTAAAATGAGCCTCACTTCTTGAAACAACATCTTTAAACATACAAAATACCTCCGATTAATAAGTAAGTAGTTAAATATGTAACACAATAATGAGTATAACTATCTATAAAAATCACAAAATAATTTTTATTTTTTACTGTACAAAGAGTGATTGGACCATTAACATCAAAATGACCAATAAACAAAGGTCTTTCAATATGATTTTTGTCTTTCTTCTTTTCAAAAGGTAATCGTGCTTGTTTTCCATTAACACAAGCTTCACACAAATCATCAGTTGGTATTATACTATCAATTAATTTCATACCATTGACCATTTGTTAACTTCCCAGTATATGGGAAGTTCTTGTAATCGTCTCTAAAATCGAAATTGAAATTTTCAACATAATTTTACGTTTTGGGGTCTTTATATTATATTTCAAGTGTTTTTAGAAAAAAGGACGTATGTGTGCCTGTGTGTACGTACGTACGTGCGTTCGTGGACAGCTTTTTCTACGAGCATAATTAACGTAAAAAAAGTTGTATCAACATCGTTGAGGTGTTAATCGCAGCGCCTTTGCAATTTTAATAGCTGGTTAGTTTTTGAGACACTTCGTTGGGGGGGGGGGCTGTTGTTTTGACGATTGGAATGTCATTTCTAACATGCGCTCTATCTGACTAACCAAACATACGTTTTGCATGATTAAGGTGTCAATCGACGCGTATTGACATTTATGTGATTCTCATGAATTTTTAAAGAATTCGTTGAAGCCTTTTTTAGTTTTTTTTTAAAAGTCCAAAAAATTAAGTTTTTTCATAAACAATAACTTTTTAACCTGATTTGCAAAATAAACCAATCAATGTTTATAAAATTTATATATCACAAACAGTTTTTGTAACAAACATAGAAAAACTTTTTCTCAAGAATACGTGAAAAATTAAATTAAAAATAAAAAGTCAATAAAAGTCATTATGATTTTCAAGGTCATTTTTATCATTCACTATATCTCACGACACAATTATAATGTTTGCACTCTTAAGGTGTCAATTGACATGTATTAACATGTTTGTGATGTTTTTGCCTTTACGAAAAAAAATTTTCAGCTGTTTTTTTTTAATTTAATAAAAGTAAATGCGAACAATTAGGGTTTTTTATAAAATATAAATTTTTAACATGACTTGCCCTGCTCAGTCATAAATGTTTATAACATTTATACAATTCTATTAGTTTTTGAAGAGAAACCAGCAAAAAAAAATTTCATCATTCTGGAGAGAGAACTGAATTAAAATTAAAAAATCATTCGAAGTTACCATGTAAAAGGCGTTCATACGAACGATATTACCTTATATCTTTTATTCTAAGGTCTTTGTTTTAAAGTCAATCAAAGTTTTATTATTTTTGCATAATTTGAACAGATTTCAATAGTTTTCCCAGTTTTTTAATTTTAATAAAAAAATTTGCTTCAATTTTGACAGCCTATAAAATTTCAATCAAATTTGCATTTGTGGTAATCAACGCTTTGGATGGTAAAATGTTTTGTAGTCAATACTTTACAAGATCATATGCTTTAAAAGCTTTCATAAATTAAAAAAATATAGTTTTTAGTAGTTTGGTTATATAGTGTTCGTAAGATTTAAATTACTTCCTCCATTATTATGTGTAAAACATTTTACTTTTAACATGCAATTAAACTGATTATTGACTGCAAATTCAATGTTTTCAAGATCAACTGAAAATAAGAAATATTTGTTGTAAAATCGTAAAAAAATACAAATTCAATGATTATGTCGAAATCATGGAAATTTTGAACAAAATTATTTAAAATGCCCACCTCGCGGAAAAACCTCTTCAGTGGGCGTAATAGCAAAAGCTGCATTCATTTTTGCTAGCGCTCTTTTGTCCTTCAAACATCGATATAAGATTAACAAATAACGCCTGCTTTCCCCTGCCCCAGATTGCTCCGCGTGAATATTCAATCAAACCAATCCACCTCGCATCCACCAAAAGTCTTACGTAATCGAGAGACGCTCCAGTAGATAATATGATTTGTATTAACTCATTTCAATTACTGTTTTGAGTACCTTTCATAATTATTATTTGAAGTAGTATTATTAACTTTCCAGTTCCCTATGGGAAGTTATTGTAATGGGGTCGATTTGCGAATCCCAAATTTTGACATATCTCCACGTTTTAAGGTCTCTAGAATCCAAATCCATCGTTTTTAGAGAGATGTCTGTGAGTGTATATGTACGTATGTGTGTATGTGCGTATGTGCGTTTTGAATTATTTTTCGTCTCGATTATCTCGAGAACGAAAGATTGCATTGACGTGGGACTGGTTTCGTTTGACGCGTAATTACGTAACTTAAAACTGAATGACTTTTCAGCAAAATCGTTAAAGATGTTTTCTATTTAGGATGAAAAAACTGAAAAAACTACCAAAAATTGCTAATTTTTAAACTATTGATACGCACTATTAATTCGTGCAGATACCAACTACCTTCAGAGTAATGTTGTTATTATTGTGCATTTTAGCAAAGTTGTGATCAAATTTGTGAAAAATGTTATGTCAAAAAAAAATAAAGATTAATTTATGAAATTCGAAACTTATATTATCAGGTTTAGGTGAATGAGTAAAGACGCTAATGCAGTTAATAATTGGATATTGTTATAAATGATTTAATATTGTTAATAAAAATCAAATAATATTAGTTATAATTTGATATTGTATATATAAAGTCAATTATAATTATTCAGTAACGGTCAAACATTCTTAATAACGAATGATTATTGTAAATAATAATTAAATACCCTCAATAATAATTGTGGATTCCGAAGCCGAAATGAAGATCGAGGTTGAGGACGAAGTGGAGGACAAGAAGGATGACGAGGACGAAGAGGACGAGGTTGCCGAGGCTTTGGTAGAGGATGACCAGGTGGTGGGGACGTCTTCCTCTACCAAATCTTTTATAGTTGGATAAAAAATTGATAAAAATAATAAAAGTAATTATATTAATTTAGAATAATAATGTTTAATAATAGTAAATATTAACAATAGTAATTAATAATAAAAGAAAATCAAAGAATTTTATTCACCCCACTGGAAAGTTAGTCGTGTGGGCCTCAAGGGTCGCACTTAGACCACATTTTTAGTTTTATAAATATTTTTGCGTTTCATATTTTTAATATTTATGTAGATATTACTGGGAAGTTGACCGTGTGGACCTCAAGACTCGCACCTCGCTGCTTGTTGTATATTGTTAATATTGGTGATGAAGAAAATGAATATTCGCAGTTTTATCTTTTTGATAAGTGAGTCCTTAATTTAATTAAATGCGTCTCAAGAAACCAAGATCTCTTCAAAGTGAAAACCGACACAAGACTAACATCTAAAACGCATTATCCTTCAGTAGAAACCAGAAAGAACGCAGTCTCTAACATCTGTGAAACACTCTTCGATATATAGAACAATCAAAGCATTATGCTGACCCTTGAAACGGTGAAAGGGCACGTACAGCCATAAATATTTCAAAGTAAACAAACTTAGACTCAAAACATCAATACAATAGATTCATTTTCGCTTCATCTAACAGCTAATGTATTTTTCTTTTTCTCATTTAATGATGTTGAAAGTTCAGCTAGAGTTTTGAGTTTGCTGAATGACCCGTTTGATGTTTTTACGTAAGAGTTTAATTTGGCGTGTTAAGTACATACAATTAATTTTCTATGCTCAGTTGGCTCTCACCTTAGTCAAAAAATATCTCTTTTTTTAGAAACTAATCCACTTCTTTATGGTTACCTGAAAATATCGGACTGGCTTTTAAAGCAGTAACGATATTAACAATTGCCATATTAGCTGCTTGTTTAAAAGAAAAGGTTGCTTTAAGTATTTTCGACAAGTTCAATGTTGGTTGTTTTCTCAGTTATTTCTGGGTTCCGCAACTTTGTTTTTAATTTTAATAAAAAAATTGATTTTAGAAGAATTTTTTGTATAAATCCGGTAGGTTTTTTTAGTGATATTCAAAAAACATTGTCTGTTAAGTAGTTGTGAATCTAATTGAATTTTATTGGCAAATTTTAATGGTTTTGTTATTATTGCTGCTATTGTTATTTTTAATAAATTTTTATAATTATTGTGGGTTTTATTAAAGGTCGTTATAATTACTATAAAAACTAATCTAGCTATTGCAAATATCTGATAAGTGTTCCTGTTATTCATGGCACATTGTTTGTTTCCCATCTTTTCTTTTTTGTGTCTCCTGTCCCAGTTCTGAAATCCGATTAAAAATTTTTGTCGCGGGCCTTTTTGCCGTCCATGCCATGTACGGTAATTTTCAATATTAATCGATTTCGGACCGATTTACTTGGGAGCATACTTCGGCGCAGTTGTCGTCTACTTAGCTTTTTATGTCGGGACGTACTCCACGTGCCGCTTCCCAGAAGGCAGGAGCTCCATGTAAGGAAGTAGATCCTCTGTCAAGTCTTCCACATCGAAAGTCTGAAATCCTCAAGGTTTGGATGAACTAAAATATCTGAAGCGCCGCTAAAAAGGCACAATCCACGAAGTCTTTAGAATGCCGAGAAGGATAGGCACTATGTGATACTCCTTCAATAGATGTAACAAGACTATATTTTCTGTTAATTCCTATTCGTTATTCATTCTTATTATTATTGTCACATCCGTAGATGGCCAAACACTATTCAATGATATACAATGTAAAAAAATGCTTTCCTCAACAAAAAAGTCATGCACCAATCGATGCAAAAACCAATCACTACTTGTAAATCACTTGACTCAAGCCACATTAAAATTGACAATATGGTGTCGAAATGCCGAACGTGTGTCATGATCAGATTTTAGAGTTTCGATTAGAAACGTTACATAATGCTTAGGTTTCAATGTTGCGAGAAAAATTTACGGGGTGGTAAGCAATATTTGTCCATTCACAAAGCGATGTATATATTTTGCAATAAATACATCAGTTTAATGTTTAAAGAATAGGTTTTTCGTTGAATTGTAAGCAATATATTTATTTGGTAATAATCACATCACTTTAATGTTTGATGGGTTTCTGGTTGGATATTTGTTTGGATACGTCACAGAATATGCCAACATGCGAAAGTCGTTAGTCGCATGGGCTTTCTACCAGTGATGTTTTTGCGGAAGCCCTATAACTTATACAGGAGATTTCCGATTCAACGTTTAAAAAGAGTCTAGCTAGCCCAATTAAAATTTTTTAAAAAGCATGCTCGTGCTTGGAAGGTTTGGTTCGAAATGAATTCGAAAAGTGATCTGAGATAAATGGTGATAATAGGCGCAAAAGATCAATTGATTTGGTTATGAATGTTCATTGTGCAAAAAATGTGTGTGTTCACAGGACTGATGAAAGCTGATTTCTGTCACATTAGAGTATCAAAAGTCAAGCAACTGATTTTTTTCAAACGTCACGAGAAAATACTTGTTGACCAAATTAGAACCACATACGTGCTGAACAGGAGCTGAAATAGTGTGTGCGCTGACAATAATGGCTTGCAATGGCGGGCCTGTCGAAACAGAGACATTTAATCAACACGTTATAGGAGGTAAATGTTTGCTCGCATAACGGCTCTGACATTCCAGCCGGGTAATTAGGCGTTGGATGACATTCCTGAGAATTTCAGACGTCTTAAGCTGCCTGTTGAATGTCGGACGATGTATTTTAATACTTAAACCACAGTTTTATATGCATGTATTGCTAAGTTTACAGTGATTTCTTTAAAAGTTCTGTCTTACATGATGCTCTCTAGTCAAAACCCAGTTTTATGAGCTAATTCATTGATTTACATAAAATAATCGCGGTTAGTTGTATATTGTATTGTATGAAACTTGTTGAAGTTAAGAAAGATGGAAGAATGGGGGATTCAATTTGTTACAGAATCGTTATTATAGGGGCAGTGATGGAAAGTCAACTCATCTTGTCACTTGTTGTTTTTTCTTACATATTTTTTTCTCGTTCTTCATACTTCTTTTGGTTCGTTCACTACAAAAATTATTTTTTACTCTTCCTTTTTTGATTACAAAACTATTCTTTTGATTATCAGTTGGAGCGTGTTTTTTATTAATAGGAAATTTTTTTTGACTGTTAGTTTTTTCCTTGAAAATTTCATATTATTGCTGTAACTTTATAGGAATAAAGATAGAATAAGAAGGATAGCAGAATCACGGACAGTTTACTTGAAGATCTTTATCTTCTTTTTTAGTTGCAACAAGTAAAAAATGAGCCCCTAGCCTAGCGTGCTCTAATATGCAAATACAACAGAGCTAGGTAATGATCGGACATCTGCATTTGGCTGATCTGCTGATGCTCGTTTTTCTTTTGCGAGTAGTAGTAGTTTTATCGTCTTTTCAATTGTCATATCCGTTTGTCCAATTTGGTTAAAATATTTGGGTCTTTCAGATAGGCTTTTTTCACGGTTTTTTCTTGGTGTACGCCGGAAAATTTGCTAGACAGAGTAGGCTTAGAAGTTTAACCTCAGAATAATATTGGTTGTTTTTTTTGTAAAAAGAGAGATAGAGAGGGAGAGAATATATTGGTCGAAATCGGGCTATCAGATCTCTGAGTTTCAAGACGTGGGATTCGGGGCTTATGGTAGGAAGCGTACCCACGGCAATACATGTCAAAGTAAGCTGGCCTGCCAGCAGTCATTGCACCTCTAGTTAGGTAAAGTCCAAACTTGAGCTAGTCTCTATGACAGAATCGTTCGTTTCCTCGTCTCCGGGACTGAACGTCCATGTGGTCAACGTAACGAAAGTCTTCTTGACTTGAATTTTTGTCGCAATATCGTTGGCTACTCGACACATTTCATTACAAACGAAATGAAACTCTCCCATCGACACAAGCAAAGCAATTGATGATCTTAATTGTGATATGATCTCGGTTAAAAGGTTAAAAAATGGCGGTGTGGCCAAGTAAGCATATTCTAAGCATACGAAATAATGGATCGATGGATAATAACCTGGATTTTTGGCAATCATTGATTGGAGAATACACATTTCATTCTAAAATTTGATTTTAAGAAGTCTGTTTTCGCACAGATGTATCAAATTATTGTTTAATGAAAGAAAATGTGAAAGCAAACGTCATCAACCTCATTCACAGCACACACAACGACACCCAACTATTTTATATAAAAAAATGTGGTCTAAGTGCGACCCCTGAGGCCCACACGACTAACTTCCCAGTGGGGTGAATGAAAAGCTATAATTTGCTGTTATTATAAATTACTATTGTTAATAATTACTTTTATTAAACATTATTATACTAAATTAATATAATCACTTTTATTATTTTTATCAATTTTTTTATCTAACCATAAAAGATTTGGTAGAGGAAGACGTCCCCACCACCTGGTCATCCTCTACCAAAGCCTCGGCAACCTCGTCCTCGTCGTCCTTCTTGTTCTCCTCTTCGTCCTCAACCTCGGTCTCCATCTCGGCCTCGGATTCCACAACTATTATTGAGGGTATTTAATTATTATTTACAATTATAATTCGTTATTAAGAATGTTTGACCGTTACTGAATAATTATAATTGACCTTATATATACAATATCAATTTATAACTAATATTATTTGATTGTTATTAAATTTTTTATAACAATATCGAATTATAAACTGCATTAGCGTCTCTACTCCCATCCACCCAAATCTAATAATATAAGTTTGGAATTTTATATATTAATCTCTATTTTTTTTGACATAACTTTTTTCACAAATTTGATCACAATTTTGCTAAAACTCACAATAATAACAACATTACTATGAAGGTAGTTGGTATCTGCACGAATTAATAGAGCGTATCAACAGTTTAAAAATAAACAATTTTGGTTTTTTTCCAGTTTTTTCATCCTAAATAGAAAACAGCTTAAACGATTTTGCCGAAAAGTCATTCAGTTTTAAGTTACGTAATTACGCGTCAATTTGAAACCGGTCCCACGTCAATGCAATCTTTCGTTCTCGAGATAATCGAGACGAAAAATTATACCGAACGCACATACGCACATCCGCACATCCGCACATGCGCACATACGCACATACGTACATCCGACCAAACGTACATACACACACACAGGAATCTCTCTAAAATCGATGGATTTGGATTCTAGAGACCTTAAAACGTGGAGATAGATGAAAATTTGGGACTCGCAAAATCGACCACATTACAATAACCTCCCATAGGGAACTGGGAAGTTAAAAATTAAGAAATGTCAGTTTTTTATTGTTTCATTTGAATCGAGGCACTTTAAAAATCAAAAAAAGGTAAGTGTTCTTTGAATTTCTTTTTGGTCGTTTTCATACATGTGTCTTACGCCGTCACAATTTGTCTTTAATCTTTTGAAAATAACGTTTTAAGGCTACCTCCATCTCATTTGTATCAAACTAAAGCATTAGCTTTGGGAAAACTTGAACATCAGATGATCTAGAACTGGCTAGAGTGTTGGCTCTTGAGACGCCAGTTCACACGAGTTGCGAAAATTTTTGCGCTTGGGAATGTCGGCATTAAATTGGTAAATGACATCTACGGCAACACGTCCACATGTTGGGCCCAATGAGGAAGGAAGTAAGTAAAAAAAATCAACAAAATTCTAGTCATCGAGATACTACCGTCGCGGCGAAATTTGAAAAAGAAGCTCAGAAAAGCCTCCATGCTGCTAAAATATGTGACAAAAGTCCTGCTTTGCAATTTTAAATGAAAAGTAGGTATGAGAACATCACCTTTTTTTGAATATTGTTCGGACAAAAATCTTATCAATTATGTTTTCATACCATTTATGCCGCTTTGTTTCCAGATTTACTTTAGTATCCTGCATGAAAATAGTTAGAACGAGCCACGAGGTGCGACCCTTGAGGTCCACACGGTCAACTTTCAAGTAATATTTACATAAACATTAAAAATACTAAACAAATTAATAATTATGAAACTAATATTACTTTAAATAATAATAATGTACCTCTTATAACAGTCATTGAAATGACTCAATATGATTCGTCGCATCTACTGGAGCGTCCATTGATTACGTGGGTAATGGGGATGATTGAATATTCACGCTACCAAGCCTTTTCTACCTTATTTGTTATGTTCATATCGATGCAGGCATCACAAAAGATCGCTAGCAAAAATGAATGCAGTTTTTGTTATTACGCCCACTGAAGAGATTTTGTCGCGTGGTGGCCATTTTGGAAGTTTTGTTCCAAATTGCCATGACTTTGGCATAATCATGTCACGGTTCGACTCGCGGTACCACACCACTCTCTCACATTAGGAGTTTAGTTTAGTTTAGTGATTTAGTTAGTTTAGCTTAGTTTGTGATGTAACGAAAATTTTGAAACATTTGGTAAGGGGCTCGACGCAACCGCCTTGTGTTATTTACTCTGGCAGTGGCGTCGAGCCGTATGACAGAAATAGTCGGCGGAATCAGCGCCCCGGAACATGCCTCCAACCCACGCACCACCCACATAAAGTGTCAATCGAGGGGAAAAGCTCGCGGGCGGCGACCCAAGAGCACGGGTTTGTGTACCCGCTCCCTCGTCCGAGGCCAACGACCGCCAACAAAGAGCCCGGTTCACCGTTGGTTGCGGGAACGTGCCGAACGGTTTCGGGCGGGAGTATAAAAAGAGGACTGCACTGGGAAGCGGCCTGTTTTGTTGGATTAGCGAAGCGTGAGTACGACAAAGCCCTGAAACTGGGGAAGACGAAACGAAAATTCAATTCGCGTGAACGGATTAAGAAGTGGAAAAAGTGAACGTCGCGAATTCAAACTCTGAGTGACCCGGATTGGTGTGACTTTGTGAAGAATGTGCGGAAAGCAGGAAACGGAATATCTTTTTATCCCCAACGCGAACCCAACGACTTCGCCCGGTGTGTCGTCATCGCCGCAAGTTCGCGTGCAAGCAACGAATCGTCGCCGCCAGCTCGGCTTCGAAGAAGCGTCGCATCGCATCGCCGCACGCTCTCGTGCAAGCAACGAAACGTCGTTGCCAGCTCGACTTCGAAGAAGCGTCGCATCGCCACACGCTCCCGTGCAAGCAACGAAACGTTGCGCCAGCTCGACTTCGAAGAAGCGTCGCATCGCTGAGGAGGCCCGGCGCAGCACAGGTTAGAATAAGCACTAGAACGTAAATAAGTAGTAGGGTTAGACATTTAGAAGTTAAGCATAGCCGGTAATTTGTACCAATGAGTGAGTGGTGGCCGATACTGCACGATTTTGCTCGGTAGACAATAAAAGTGCGACCGGAAGTTGTCTTTCCCCCCCCCCTTTTTTTGGTTGTGGTGGGTCGGAAACGACTTCGCGGGAATATCGGTGAGCCGGATTCACGTCCAACGGTTCGAGAAGCCCATTGGGGTGGACTAGTGGCGCCCACGACCCGTCTCCAATGAGCTGACCGGCACCCGAAGGCCTCGACCGATCGAATAAGCCATTTTCCCGAGACGTAACGGTAACATTTGGCGCCCAACGTGGGGCCGTGCTGTGATTCAAGATCGTGTTGTGTTACCAAATCACCATTCTTATTTTTCTGGAAGTTATACTTAGCTCTGTATTGTTCCAGAGTGATGCGCATCTTCTTTCTATTAAATATATGTTACGTGGAGATTGAGAAAACTCACATCTCTTTGAAGAAGGGAAAACCACCTACCGGCATTCCGAAGATTGCCACATATTTGGCGCAGAGACAATGCTCAAGCAGCCGATATTTCTGTGCTTCTTTTTGCCAATGTAAGGCATACTTGTACCCAAGTAGAAGTCTGTTCTTTTGCCGAATTTATCAGGCAAAGTCTGATCAAAGTTTAAATCTGCCGAAGGGAGGCAGTTGCTAAATGAAACAGCAATTGACTTTGAGTCTATCAGACAGACTTAATTTTCTTTAATCATTTCTCTTAATTTATACAATATTCTATTTACTTATTCTATCCCTACTCTAAATAAAATGTAAATTTTAATTCTAAATACATAATAAAAATGCTTACTTTAAAACTTGGATCAACCAATCCAAATTAAAGGGATTAGGTTCCCGCATTCTTCTATCCATTTCATAATACTCATATGTCAACCCATTTTATCAATATGGGCTATGAGTAATTGATTTAGTATCAGTGCTCAGCGCTGGGCAATAACCAGGCGGCGATATTAATAGGTCAGTAACCACTCGACCGCGTCTGGCTATTTGTAAACAAAGAGTTTTTCATTCACAATTGTAATTGGACACTCAATTAGAATTGGATGAGCTTACATACCAGTTGGATGGGGGTTTCTATGCATGCCTAATGGCGAAGGCAGCCAAGATCCTCATCGACTGGCTCAGCAAAGACGAGTTGGCGTATGAGCTGTGCATTCGCGACCAGCCAGGCGGTAGCGTAGATGAAATGCGCTGCACTCTCCGAGCGGCGTTGAGGGCGGAGAAGGCGCTTGACGCATCGATGGTAGAGGTCAGGGGCTACCCATATACGCAAAAGGAAGACCTGGAAGCGGTACGGGGGAAAATCTTCGAAATCCGAGCTCTCGTCGAGAAATTTGACGGGGAAGTAGAGAGTGAGGAGTTCCTTAAGATCAAGACCAAGGTCGAATTTGGTCTGAGGTGGTTGGCAAATATCCAATTAGATGAGTTGAAGCACGAAAAGGAGGTCTGCAAACTCCGGGGGGAACTAATGATGGCGATGGGGGAGGTCTTAGTGAAAGTGCAAGGTGACGAGATGGAAGACAAGGCGTGCGTGACTGCTCCTGGAAGAGCTCCGACCATACTGACGGAAGCCAGCGACCCACCTGGACCAACCTTTTTGACACCTAGCACCGTGAAGGGACCCGAAAAATCACAAGACGTATCTAATTGGGGGATAAAATTTTCAAGTGACACCCCCGGATCCATCAATGCCTTTTTGGAACGTGTGAAGGAGATACGGGTGGCAAAAGGGGTAACCCAGTTGCAACTGTTCCGACTCGCTACCGAATAATTTGAAGGCAAGGCCTTAATTTGGTATCGGTCGGTAAGAGCACGGGTTTGAAGTTGGGAGGAACTATGCAGGGAGTTGCGGGAAGAATTTTTACCGCCCGACTACAATCTACGACTGGTGGATGAGATTCGGCACCGGACGCAGGGCAGGGACGAAACGATAGGGGTAACCGTCGCCTCACGTAACCTTGCCCAGAGTCCGAGAAATTGGGGATTTTGAGGAGAAACATTACTCCATTCTATCAGACGCAGTTAGGAATGCAGTCCATCGATTCCGTAGCAGACCTCATACGGCTAGGTCGCAAACTGGAAGCCACCAGGGTGTCTGTAGAGGCCCATGACCCGGAGGACGGCCCGATTACTGGAGCCTGACGTCGCCTATGTGGAAGCCTATGCGATGAATGTAGTTTCAACTCTAAATTCCACCGATCGCACCTCCTGCTGGAACTGTTGGGGCATGGATAGTTTCGCCCGTGAATGCCGGGAGCCTTGACGCTGTTACGGCTGCGGGCAGACAGGTATGGTCTGATCTCGTTGCCCGACGTGTTCACCTGGAAGATTACAGCGAACTGGTCTGCAGGCGTCCGGTCGAGCTGCAAGACAATCGGGAAACGGACAAGGTGCTCGCTAAGCGGCGAGTCGGGCATTCGAGTTTCCAACTGTACGGATGCCGCAAATTGTCAAGTAAATTACGTGTCCGAACCCAGTACGAGGGATGTCCGACCGTATTTAACCGTCGAGATTTTGGGGAAGAAAATAAGAGGGCTGGTAGATTCCGGTGCATCATGTACTATAGTGGGGAAGGAATAGTGGAAACAGTTGGAGGGTATGGGGGTGGATTTATTGCCGGTGGAACTCCGCGTGGTGAGAATGGCTAACAACGAACAGTGCAAGATTGAAGGGCAACATGGGTGCCTTTTCGACTTCAGGGGAGAAGTAAATAGGTAGAGATCCTGGTGGTACCGTCCTTTCTGCACACTTTGATTTTAGGGGTGGATTTCTTGGGGCAGTTTGGGGTGGTAATTAATCTGCAAGACGAACGCTGAGATTTCGTCCACGTAGCGTCTACTACCACACCATATTATCTACGAGATCGATCGGTTCTAACGCAGTATGAGGAGCGAGAGTTAGGAACTTTGGTGGAGAGGGAGTTCCGGGATATGAGAGAGGGACTGGGTTGTACGTCTCTGGTGGAGCACGTCATAAGTACGGATTCTGCTCCTATTAAGCAAAGATACTACCCCGTCTCTCCGGCGATTCACAAGAATATCGACGCTGAGCTGGAAGAGTTGCTAAGGTTAGGGGTCGTGGAGCCTTCTTCCAGTCCGTGATCTTCGCCGATTCTGATGGTCCGGAAGAAGGATGGGACCTACCGGTTCTGTGTGGACTTCAGGAAAGTCAATCGGGTGACGGCTCGGGATGCTTACCCGCTCCCATACGTTTCGGCCACGTTGGACAAACTACGAAATGCGAAGTATCTTTCCACGTTACACATTAAGTCGGCCTATTGGCAAGTACCAGTAGCTTTAGAATCTCGCCTATACACAGCGTTCACTATCCCGGGTAGGGGATTGTATCAATTTAGGAGGATGCCGTTCGGATTGTTGAATGCTCCAGCTACTTGGCAGCGGTTAATTGATCGGATTCTGGGACCAGATTTGGAACCCTATGTTTTCACGTATCTGGATGATATCATTATTGTCACACAGACTTATGAAAAACACTTGGAGTTCCTTAAGGTGGTTTTCGGCGCTTGAGAGAAGCGGGTTTAAAACTTTCTCGAGATAAATGCCACTTTTGCCGACCTAGACTCAAGTACCTGGAGTACGTGGTGGATGAACATGGGCTAAGCGTGGACGCAGAAAAGGTCGAATGCATGGTGGGCACTCCCAATCCGACCACTGTGAAACAGGTGCGACATTTTCTTGGGATGGTATCGTGGTATCGGCGTTTCATCCCGGACCATGCCTCCTTGGTGGCACCATTGACTGAACTACTGCGCAAGAACAAGCGTTTTGAGTGGACCCCTCAGTTTGAGGCCGCTTTCACGTCATGCAAGCTGAAGTTGTCTTCAGCACCAATTTTGACCTGTCCGGATTTCAATAGAACGTTCAATGTCCAGACAGACGCTTCCGATGTGGGACTCGGGGCGGTTTTGAAAAGGCTTTGAAGAAGGTGAAAAAGTAATCTGCTATCTGAGCCGCGCACTGACCACGGCCGAAAGAAAGTACTCGACAACTGAAAAGGAATGCTTAGCGGTGCTCTGGGCAGTTGAAAAGCTCAGTGCATACATAGAAGGGGCCAAATTCAAAGCAATAACCGACGACTATTCCCTAGTCTGGCTGAACAATTTAAAGGATCCAACGGAGCGTTTGTCTCGTTGGGCGGTACGCCTGCAACAGTATGATTTTGACATCATACACCGGAAGGGGAAAGACCACTTGGTACCAGATGCCTTATCAAGGTCAGTCCCGATCACGGAAGTGGTAGCTACAGGGCAAGCACCCGATACCTGGTATGAAGCTATGAAGGTTAAGGTCACTAACAAGAGTGACCAGTACCCAGACTGGCGCGTTCAGGACGTTAAGCTGTGGAAGCTCGTACCAGATCTCGAAAAGGGTGGTTCCAAAAAATGAGAGAGGAGTGGTGGTATTTCGCTGCCATGATGACCCGGGGGCAGGGCATATGGGCGTGAAACCGACGCTGGGCCGGCTGGCTCAGCTATACTATTGGCCGAAGATGGCCACCGACATCAAACACTATGTGGGAAGATGTAAAGTATGTCAGGCCATGAAGGTGGAGAGGAGGGCTCCAATAGGTCCGATGGTAGCCCGATGTGGAGAAGCTAGGCTGCCATGGGAAATGATCTGCGTGGATTTGGTTGGGCCTTTGCCAAGGTCAACCCGCGGACATACCCACATCTTGACGGTAGTGGATTACGTCAGCAATTTTTTCTTGGTTTTTCCCTTGAGATTAGCAACCGCCGCGGCAGTCTGCCGGCTAGTAGAAGAACAGGTGTTCCTCTTGTTCGGAGTGCCGAAATGGGTGGTGTGCGACAATTGGGTCCAGTTTCGAGGGAAGAAGTTCCAAGAGCTCGTGGAAGGATATGGGGCCACCATTAAGTTTACCGCGCTCTACCATCCCCAGGCTAACCCTGCGGAACGAAGAAACCAAGACATAAAGAGAATGATGCGTTCCTATGTCTCCGAGAACCATCGCGAGTGGGACCGCGATCTGGCCAAAATAAGTTATGCCCTGCGCACTTACAAACAAGAGGGGATTGGGTTTACCCCGTATTTCGTAAATTTTGGTCGGGAAATGGTGACCTTCCAGGAGAATGGTGAGTGGCCCGGCTCAGATGCGGAACCAATAAACCCACACCTTCGAGCCAAGGGTCCTACGTCGATCCGAGAGGAAATTTTGCGATGGATGTCACGAAGGGCGGAGAAAAATAAAGCCCGCTATGATCTCCGGAGACGTCATATTTGCTTTCGTGTTTGGGAGCAAGTTTGGCGAAGGAATTATGCAATCTCGGATGACGCGAAATGCTTTTCCGCAAAGCTCGCACCCGAATACATGGGCCCTTTCCGAATAAGGAAGTTTGTTTCCAGCTGGACGTACCTACTCGAAGATGAAAAGGGGAAGGCAACAGGTGTTTGGCACGCAAAGGATCTAAAGCCGTATTTCGATTAGGACGCTAACAGGGATGCTAAGATAATCCGCAGATATGATTACCACTAATGCATTTCACATTTCTACGAATGCTTGCTGAGCTCTGAGCGCGATCGTCTCCGGTAATTTCTTTTATAATGCCAGTTTGATCTTGCTTTAGAATCTTTTATTTCATTGCCGTTACGTTACCACTAGGGAATGGTCCTCCGTCGGTTTTTGTATATGTAAAGTATCGGAGTTCGTGTACTGATAATGTAACTTTGGTAGATTAAAGTCATTTAGTTTTCTTTCTCTTATTTTCTTCTTTTTCTATTATTCGAATTTCGGAATTATTTTTTTTTCTTCTCGGATTTCGAGGACATCCTCTTCTGGCAAGGAGGAGCTGTCACGGTTCAACTCGCGGTACCACACCACTCACTCACATTAGGAGTTTAGTTTAGTTTGGTGATTTAGTTAGTTTAGCTTAGTTTATGATGTAACGAAAATTTTGAAACATTTGGTAAGGGGCTCGACGCAACCGCCTTGTGTTATTTACTCTGTCGGTGGCGTCGAGCCGTATGACAGAAATAGTCGGCGGAATCAGCGCCCCGGGACATGCCTCCAACCCACGCACCACCCACATAAAGTGTCAATCGAGGGGAAAAGCTCGCGGAAGACGAAACGAAAATTCAATTCGCGTGAACGGATTAAGAAGTGGAAAAAGTGTACGTCGCGAATTCGAACTCTGAGCGACCTGGATTGGTGTGACTTTGTGACGAAGGCGTGAATAGCAGGAGACGAAGTACTTTTTATCCCCAACGCGAACCCAACGACTCCGCCCGGTGTGTCGTCCTCGCCACAAGCTCCCGAAAGAATTCAATTCGCGTGAACGGATAAGGAAGTGGAAAAAGTGAACGTCGCGAATTCGAACTCTGAGCGACCCGGATCGGTGTGACTTTGTGAAGAATGTGCGAATAGCCGGAAACGGAATATCTTTTTATCCCCAACGCGAACCCAACAACTTCGCCCGGTGTGTCGTCATCGCCGCAAGTTCGCGTGCAAGCAACGAATCGTCGCCGCCAGCTTGGCTTCGAAGAAAGCGTCGCGTCATCATCGCCGCAAGCTCGCGTGCAAGCAACGAATCGTCGCCGCCAGCTCGGCTTCGAAGAAGCGTCGCATCGCATCGCAGCACGCTCTCGTGCAAGCAACAAAACGTCGTCGCCAGCTCGACTTCGAAGAAGCGTCGCATCGCCTCACGCTCCCGTGCAAGCAACGAAACGTCGTCGCCAGCTCGACTTCGAAGAAGCGTCGCATCGCTGAGGAGGCCTGGCGCAGCACAGGTTAGAATAAGCATTAGAACGTAAATAAGTAGTAGGGTTAGACATTTAGAAGTTAAGCATAGCCGGTAGTTTGTACCAATGAGTGAGTGGTGGCCAATATTGCACGATTTTGCTCGGTAGACAATAAAAGTGTGACCGGAAATTGTCTTCCCCCCCCCTTTTTTTGGTTGTGGTGGGTCGGAAACGACTTCGCGGGAATATCGGTGAGCCGGATTCACGTCCAACGGTTCGAGAGGCCCATTGGGGTGGACGAGTGGCGCCCACGACCCGTCTCCAATGGATTGACCTGCACCCGAAGGCCTCGACCGATCGAATAAGCCATTTCCCCGAGAGGTAACGGTAACAATCATTAAATTTGTATTTTTTTACGATTTTACATCAATCAGACTAAGGCACTTCGCACACTTGATCTGATCAGCTCAGCTCAGCTCAATCGGGTGTAGGCCCACACACTTGATCCGCTCAGCTCAGGTCCGGTGCTTCCGCTCAGACCGCTTCAGCACTTTTCAGATAGAAATCGATTTTGTGTGGATGCCGGAACGAAAAAAAAATGAGCAACAGCTCAATTAATTGCTTTTATTCTATGTAAAATTTTATTTGGTGCATTCGCAACATGTTTTTCGAGGAAAAATTGATTGGTGCAACAGTATGCCGTATCGTACGACCTAGGGCATAACGACTTTTATAATATTAATGTTAAGGAATCAATATGCGAGGAAATATCCGCACTTTTGAACGAAAAAGGTGAGTACATTACTTTTAAAGTTAAAAATTAAAAATGCGTGGTTTACATTGTTTACGCTTGTATGTATATTCAATAATACATGGGTTACATATAAAACTGCCTATTTAAAATATAGACATAATACAAATCTTAATAAGTAATTGTAGTTTCTACGGCAACATTTGCAGCATACAATTGTGATTTTTAAATTACAATTACGACTATTGAAGAAATAATGAAGATTTATTCATATTTATTTAATTTTTACATAATTTTCTGACAGATTTAATTATCTTACATAGCTTTACACGTACTTCTTGCCTTTATTTATAACATCTTCCTACCAAGATACTTTGCCTTGTTCTGAATTAAAGTCACAGCTACTAATACTCATTTTAAAAATTATATAGAATAAAGAGCTTGGTATTCGTAATTACTTAATTTACTAGAAAAACTAGCTCTAATTCCAAAAACAAAGGTATACGAAAGGTTTGTCCGCTTGGCGAGCACTGACGATATCCTATGAACTGAGCGTAGAAACATATTGAAAATCTGTCGGAGCTGAGCTGACCAAGAGTGCGGTAATCCTGCCGGAGTTGAGCTGACGCGCGGAGCTGAGCTGAGCGGACTTGAGTGGATCAAGTGTGCGAAGTGCCTAATACTTATTTCTTATTATCAGTTGGTCTTCACAAACATTGTCAATGTGCAGTCAATAATTGGTTTAATTGCATGTAAAAACTAGATAGCCTTACGAATAATGATGGAAAAAGTATTTAAAATCTTACGAACACTAAAGACCAAAACTACTAAAAATTACAGTATTTTTTCTTTGATGAAAGCTTTTTAAAGCATATGATCTTGCAAGGTATTGACTACTGCAAATTAAGTTAATTTTTTTTGGTTTTCAAAATTTAAGCAGTTTTTATATTAAAATTAAAACACGGTACTGTATACACTATCCAAAATCTGTTTAAACTATGCAAATATTAATGAACTTTGATTGGCTTAACAACAATTCCTTGAGAAAAAGAGTAAGGTAATATCATTCATATGAACACTTTTTACATGTTGACTTTAAATGATGTTTTATTTTTAATTTTTTTTTTCATGATCATGGAGAAAGGTTTTACTGGTTTTTCTACAAAAACTGAAAAGGATTTATAAATTTTATAAATATTTATGAATGTGTTGTGCATACCAGGTTAAAAATTTATTCTTTATGAAGAAACCCTAATTTTTTGCAATGTTTTTAATTAAATTAAAAAACGTCTCCAACAATTTTTTTATAAAGTTGAAAACATAACAAAAATGTTAAAGCACGTCGGTTGACACCTTAATGATGCAAATATTATATCTGGCTCGTGATATATATTGAATGACAATGACCTTGAAAATCAGATGACTTTTAATGATTTTTTTATTTTTAATTCAATTTTTTTTGTAATCATGACAAAAACTTTTGCTGGTTTTTTACGAAAACTGTTTGGAGTATATAAATTTTATAAACATTGATTACTATGTTCCGCCAATCAGGTTAAAAATTTATTGTTTATAAAAATATGTAATTTTTTGCACTTTATTTTCTTAAATTAAAAAACGGCTCCAACATTTTTTCCAAAAATTTGATAGAATCACGCAAATTTTAATACGCGTTGATTGACGGTGCAAATCGTATGTTTGCTTCGCGAGATATAGCACATGACAGAAATTACCTTCAAAGAGCAAAACAACAACCCCCCACCAAAATGTCCCAAAAAATAATCAGCTTTTAAGACTGCAAAGACGCTTCGATTGACAACTCAACGAAGTCGATACGACTTTGTTTACGTGAGTTATGTTCGAAGAAAAAAGTATCCACGAGCGCACACACACATACATACTTCTTTCGAAAAACACTTAAAATATACTCTAAAGACCTCAAAACGTAAAGATATGTTGAAAATTTCAATTTCAATTTTCGAGGCGATTACAAAAACTTCCTATATACTGGGAAGTTAACAAGAACTTTCAATATATTGGGATAGATAGATAGAAAAATAAAAATTATTTATGGTTAACGGGTAAAATAATCAGACTAAGATTGCGCTCTGTTTTTCACGGGATCCAAAGAAAGCAAAGAGGCACGCATACAAGTAACTGAAGGAAATTTTTTTTTCAAAAAATTGCATTCAGTCGTCGATTCCAAGTCCATAAGTAATTCGTTCGGCTCATTCGCGATGTTCAGAGCATCCTTTTGATGTTGTTATGTTTGATGAAAAAGAAAGGAGCTGATTTTACGCGGTAGAACCTCGTTGCATGCGTATAATACGCTAGGTAAGGCAGAGCGCACGTACCGACCACGCGGTATTCAAATCTCTATAACTGCGGTAAAATTGCTCGAATTTACTTGAAATTTGGTTTGAATACTCTTGAAGTACAATACTTTCATATGTAATAAGAAAAATTCATCAATCTTTTGTAACCCCTTAAATATCAATATTTTCAACAATCTTTAGCTACGAAAATAGTAATGAAAGCAACATTCCATTTTTAACTAGCGTTTACATTTACTATCATCTTAGCCAAAATCACAATCAGGATTGCCTAAGAGAAACGAAACGAACAGCGCCAGAGCCATCTTCACCTATCACTTAATTCGTTGGTGTGAATGTCCCGAATGTTTACCTTAATTACAGGCACTGATCTTAGAAGATGTTTGTTTTATTCATGATTGAATTTATGTGGTGATTTATACTATTGACAAAGCTATGTCATCAAAAAAAATGTAAAGGTGACACGTTGATTTTAAACATTCAAACAATACTCCCCGACAGGGTCTTTTCTTCCCCTGTGTACACAAAGTTGTGGTAAAAACTCGCATTGTTGTTGATGCATGTGGAAGTCGACTGAAAAGTTACATGGCAAAGTTAAAACGCGGAGTTTATAAAAAAAATATTAAGACTAACCCCGTGTTTTATAACTTGAGCTATTACAATCAAATTACTTAAGATAATACTATAATTAACTGTTAACCTACAAAAATACCGATTCGTCAGCAGAATTCGTTTTTTTAAGAAATCGTGAAATCACATTGATCCACTTGCAGAAATGATGCATAATTGGTGGCGTATGCTGGCTCGCCCACCTTTCATTCCTCAACAGAAATGAATATTGTGAAACCTCACATTCGAAGTTCTTGGCCATGATCGGATATCGGAGATGAAGATGGTGTTGAAACTGGTAGTAGTGTAGTGCCTCAGACTCCGTGTAGATGAAAACACTACATTTATCTTAACTTGTTTATTTGTCTATTTATAACTCCATATTAACTAAAACATGTATTAACGAAGCAAGAAGATTAAGAGTGCCTGTACGCACGTGTCGGCGGTTGAAACTGAACAGGACGAAATTTTCCTTTTTGTTTATCGTCTTTGATGCCTTGTTCGTACAGTAGTAGTTCCAGAACTTGCTGTACTTCTTGCACTGTTGGCAGATCTGGTGCTTGTTTTATTTAGGTTAATTTGAGGAAAAACAGTTAATTTTAACCAATAAAACCACAACTTTAATTTTAATTATAAACATATATATATTTCGGGACACAGTTAGTCCCTTCTTCAGTGTTATTAAAACAGAAATTGAAGAAAACCTTAATACCTAGTTCTTAAATATCTGACTGGTTGTTGTCGCTATCACGTTGATTCTTCTGAGGCACTTTCTGGCTCTGTCGCTCATATGTGACCGGTTTACTGCTGCTCTTTTTATTCCGTTTTGTTTGTCCATGTTTGTTGGTAGAAGCGTGGAACTCAAGTTGCAAGGACTCGTTAAACTCGTGAAGTAATTAGAATATCTTGCGGATACAATTAGGATAGCCGGATTAAAAGTTATAGATATTTAAGAACTAGGTATTAAGGTTTTCTTCAATTTCTGTTTTAATAACACTGAAGAAGGGACTAACTGTGTCCCGAAATATATATATGTTTATAATTAAAATTAAAGTTGTGGTTTTATTGGTTAAAATTAACTGTTAATTGAGACACACAACGAAAAACTCAGACCATTCATTGATTTATTTAGATTGTTGTGAAAGTAGAATTGACTTTGAATTTTGAGCATGCTTCACACGTGATAAGGGTTATAAGATGGAAACCTATTTTAGGAAGTACTCCGTAAAGCAACATTTGGTGTGTACTAGTCTCAGTAAGCATTGATTGGATTCCGCTGTTGTTGTTTATGTAGAGAGACTTCATCATTTCCAGAGATATTACTTACTGGAAAGCATTGCTTTCTGGCCATGGTTGTAAAATAGCAAAGTAGAAAAGTTCTTCAATTCACAGATATGCTGGTGTTATGTAAATAAACATTCATCGCCATTGATTGAAAAAAAGTAACAAGGTTCTAGTTTTTCCCTTTTACGGATATTCATCGTCTGTGCATAGGTACTATGAAAGTGAACAAATATTAAGTAAGCTTCTTGCACAAAGACAGTGCAGGCAGAGAGTAATGGAAGTAAAGGTTTGAAAGAGGTGGAGATAGTTTATGATGGTAAAAACTGACATGACGAGAAAAAGGAACTAATCGATATTTTCTTAAAAATTCTACCTTCAAACCTCGAAAAAAATTTGAACCGGCAAATGCAAAGAGCTTGCACCACGTGTGTTAAGTTTTCAGTTCAGTCAAAAACTGCAATAAATTGACAAGCTTCCTTTCTGTGGGACCAATTCAGTGAGCAGAAATTCGTTCATTTTTCACGAAACTATTTTACTTGAACAGTATCCTTAAAAATTAACTCAAACTTCGACTGAAAATTTGAAAATTTGACTAACTCGCAACTCGACAATAATCGCGAAATAACTCATAGTTGTTCAATAATAACTACATAGCTAATTCTCGATAATTCTATAGCAACTGCACAATTGACCCGAGTTAAAAAATATTCCACCTTGTCCAAAGTCTCAAATTTGCAACATAAATATTTGCTTTTCTGAAAACTGTGTCTAAAATGAATTCAAGTTTGTAGCAATGGCTTGTCTTTAGTTCCCTTAATATTCGGAATAGGTAAAGTAAAATGTTACGTACTCTTTCATCGCTAGGCATAATTGCTTGAACTCAGCTAAGTATCCAATACTGTTTTCATTAAGTATAATGAGCTTACATCTGATTGTTAATGTTTGGTAATCGCTGTACGTAAAGTACGAAGACTGTGTGTTGATTAGGTATGCCCACCGTCTACATGCACCACCACCAACGATGCAGCTTTCATCATCAACATACATTACACAAGAGACTAAAGCAATAGGGCTTAAATTTGAATTATAAAGAAAAATCCATGTGTTTGATGCATTAGTTTGTCATGAAAAATCAACACTAAAAATGACATCAAATTCCATGACGTGCTAAAAATCAGCTTATTTAACACCTGATTAGGTTTTCAATAGTACGAATTATCCACACAAAATTTTAGTGAGAGTTCAGGTCTATCACGTATAACGATATTCACCGCCTTGAAAGTACTAAGCAAACATACAAAAGTGAATCAACACATTGTACAAGGAAGTTGCAAGCAAAGACTGATGAAGAGAGGGGTTTGCAGCAGGCGGAGGTGATTATATTTGGTGAAAACCCGACATACCGTGAAGCAATAGTGGCTTTTGAAGATATCCACCTATTTCTATTTTTTGTCTGCTTCCTGATTGATAAAACTACATCGGCGAACCAGAAAGGCTAGGGTTGGATGATTCATTAAAGCGCCAAAGCAATTGAAAGATTCACAGCATATCTATTACAGGGTAACAGAAAAATAGGGGTGCCAAAACTACTCCTCTGTGACAAGTCTAGAATCGGAACACGAGTTAATTTCACTGAGACAATTTAATTTAACAGCGGAGCTTGCGGACGCGTACACGTTTTTAAGGGATGAATTCGTGTGAATTTGCACCATTTCACCTTGATATTGGAAGCAAAACACATTGATAGCGATCGAAATGTAGCAGCAGTAGAAGCAATAATAGTGACAGTTGAGATAAGTAACCCTGCGTTAGCGTGAACTCAAATAGCCAAATGACGTGATAGAATAATTGTCATTTTTATTTGGAATGATATTAAAATTTCAGGAGCATTGCTTTCAAGAAACATTTGCATACAACTTATACCTTGCACGATACAAGTTTCGAAAAAAAGCAATTTACACACGTTTCTCGACGTAATGCTTTATTTAGGATCGCTCTTAAATGACTGAACACTGTCTTGACTTATATTTATCTTACCTCTATTTGCTGACAATGATGATCTATTCGCATCATAACCTGTTACATGTTTATGCAGGTGCATCTCGATGGGTCGATCGTAGACAAAATTACAAAGAATTTTTTGGACAATCTGAAATTTGATGAGCTGGATACATTAGCACTAGTAATTAATGCTTGCTTGTGATGGGTATCCAACAGAGTATGTAACCTGCACAAACTCTTTCTTGTTATGAGGTTCGATGCTAGAGTAGACTCGATGCAGAAACAAATGGTGCCCAGAAAACATGTCATAGCCTACGTTTTTGTGGGTGTTTATAAGATCGAAATGTATCGATCTTTTGACAGGAAGGGAAGACTTCAATAGCCCGCAACCACAAGGAACTAAGCTTTACAATATGCAATCACTGGCAGTTTTGTTAATAACGTTGCCCATAAATTGAACACAATATGCTTATAGTGGGGATACACTAGGATGGAGCGATTTTGTTTAGTTGGCAGTGATCTAATATTAAACAATTGATGTCTTATAGACTCAAATTATTCCATAATTATTTTTGATTTGGTTTACAGTAACAGGCTCCGCAACGCCATTTAATTTATAAAAAAAAAGTGGTTTTAGACTTCGTTTTGACACCACGTAAATGTATGAAATTTTAGTAAACATAGGTACCAATTTTATTTCACCAAATTGTTGCAACTATAATTTATTTTCGATAGAAAACCAATGAGTACATAGTAGCAAAGAATATACAACATAAAGAAGTCGCATCTCGAACAAAATTTTCCGCCCAAAATTTTATATGGCGGGTTCTGGCGCTAGAACCCGCCGAGCAATGGAGAGTTATTATTTTGAGAGAGCTAGAGCTTTTGCTAAAAAGCTCATGACATATGGTTGGCGATGTGCTGAAGCAATTATTCATATTCGTTATCATATCGTTATCGTAACGAAGTGCATAATGGATAAAAATAAAACGAAATCCGGTCTTAAGTGCAGTCTGCAGCATTGTGGGAAGTCCAGAAGGGAACCAAGTGTAAGATTATTTAATTTTCCGGCGTATGATTCGCCGATGGGAATAATATGGCGGGAAAATTGCAATTTCGAGTCTGTGGCGGTTGATACAAAATTGCGCATATGCAATTCTCATTTTGTAAGTGAATTTATTGGAGTCCGCAGATTAAAGGTAGGTGCGATTCCTACTTTATTTTTGTCTCCGGAAAATGCAGATAATGAGATAGACTTGAATCTGTTAATTTCCCGCCACGGAAAAACGAAGATGGTCAACGGATTCAGCAAGTAATGTTTGTGCATCTTGCCAAAAAAATATAATAAATAAACATTATTATATGAAAAAAATGTAACAGCTTGCAGGCCCAGTGTGTAAAGTTGAAAAAAGAGTTGTTGAAATATAAAAAACAAAAAAAAATGATCGGTGCCGTTATAAATATAACAAAAAGCTCTTGAAAAACAAGAATAAAACACCACTTGAAGAAATAATTGATTCACAAAATATTAGTAGTGAAAGCAAAGTTTTGTGTAAAATGATAGTCAATGTAAAAAAAAGAAAATATGACAATGATGAGAAGAATTTAGTGCAAAATATTTTTTACATATCTCAGTCTACATATAAATTTTTGAGAAATATTTTAAAAGTTAATTTACCGCATCTATCTACAGTGTATAACTGGGCACCTGTGAAGCAATTACAGCCAGGCCTAATTAATAATGCATTTCCATTTATAAAAAAAAATTCCAACTATTAAGTGAAGTGGAGAAATATTAATTTCTCTATAAATCTTAATTTTTGATGAAATAGCTATAAGAAGGGAATTGAGGTATAATGTTCCACATGACTTAATAGATGGGTTAGAAGACATCGGTATCAACAGAAAAAAACACTATTGGAAAGCAAGTGTGTGTTTTTATGATAAGAGGGCTTATCAGCAACTGGAAATGTGTGTTGAATTGTTTTGTTTCTCAAAATGGAATTAGAGGTCACAACTTGCAAGAAATCCTGAAAGAAAACATCAAAACTCTTTCAAGTTGGGGTCTTAAAATCAGAGTCGTAACTTGTGACCAGGGTTCCAATAATAGGAAATGCTTTACTGATTTAGGAATTTCCACAGAAAAACCATTTTTCCATGTAGGTGGGGAAAAAGTAATATGCCTTTTTGATTTCCCTCATTTAATTAAATCTTTGAGAAATCTTCTTCTTAATACTATCGTTTGTACACCAGATGGTCGTGTAAGCTGGGACGTAATAAAAGAATTATGGGAGCTTGAGCAAAAGAAAGTGACTAAAATGTGCACAAAATTAACATTTCAACATATCCACCCAAACTCTTTTGAAAAAATGTGCGTAAATTTAGCTTCACAGGTATTTAGCAGAACTGTAGCTGCTGCCATTCGTACCGCTGTTGAAACTAAACAGTTCAGTAGAAATTCAAATGAAGTAGCGTTATCAACTGCTTCATTTGTGGAAAAAATTGATAAAATATTTGATTGTTTAAATAGCGGGTCTTTAAAACATGGAAATATTTTTAAACGTGGTTTAACCTTGGATAATGAAGTCCACACTTTTATAAACGAGTTCATAACGTATATTTCAAATGTGAATGGCGAAAATATGTCAAAAACTGTTTATTTTCTCAACGGAATGAAGCAGACATTAACTGGTGTTTTGATGTTAGCAGATAACGTTATAAATGAGAATTCCAAGATTTTTTTTATATTAACAAAACGGTTATCTCAAGATCCTCTAGAGAATCTGTTCGCAGTAATACGGCAAAAAGGTGGTAATAATAGAGACCCTTCGGTTTCCGAATTGAATATTCTACTTTCTAAAATAATGTCGTACAATTTAATTAAATTCAGCAATAAAACCAATTGTGCAGATGATAGCGACATCATGTTCACAATATATTTAGATGGATATGAAGAAAGTGAAATTGTTGATTGCGCAGAACTCCAAGAGAAGGAATTCTTGAGCGAGCATAACGAAGTATTAAAGACCACATACTTCGATTTTATGACTGAAGATAGTTTCGAAAATGCTGAAATCCAAATACAGCTTCCATCAATGAGGTATTTTACCGGCTATGTTGCCTTCAAAGTTGTGACGAAACTGAAATGCGAATCGTGTGAGCACATCACAAGGAAAACTGATGAAGTTTTGTCGTGTCCTTCGGAATTATTTATATATGCGAAAAATTACAGCGCGGCCTCGTCGGATTTCGGGAATTTATATGCTCCATCTGATGAGTTTTTTAGTGTTTGCAAGCAACACGTCATCTGTTTTGCAGAAGTTTTCAAAATCTGCCCAGAAACAAGAAATATTAAAGAAACCATTATTAGAAAATGTAAGCTTGTCACCCCAAACTGGTTCGATGAAATGAATTGCTGTTATGATCACAAAATTAAACTATTGGAATTTATGATTTTAGTTTTGTTGAGAAAGCATTGTAATTGGGCGGTGATGAAAAACAAAAAAATATCCAGCAAAAAACTTCAAATAATTACAGACTAACGGTCAGTCAGAATTTTTTTCGTTTATTTTCAGGCTTTTATTAATCGAGATTTTCCTTAAAATTCTTTGAAAAACGCGTTGCTAAAATAAATTCCAATCATCCAAAAATGAATTATTTAAAATTTTTTTTTTCGGAAGTGCAATAGGCCCAACAACAGTTTTGCTGGAACGAGTTACCTACATTTAAATTATAGTATTCAGAATACACAAAGTTTTTCAAAAAGTATTCAACTAATTTTCCAACTAAAAATATTTTGGTTCTCGGCAAATCTGTTCTTGGGGAAACCGATCACTCTAAATCAGTTAACGCTCTGTATGTGATACCTCTAGGGTGGAGTGGAAATTCACAAGTCATAATGGATTTATTTCCACAGACTATTAAATTGCTAGAAATTATGTACTTGAAATCCTATATTTAAAATTTAAGTTAAGGTACTAGCATCCCAAAATTGTAGTCAAAAATTCTAACACATATTTATGTTTCATGCTCGAGAAAGTAGTTTTATAGACTTTTTTGAAAAGCAGTATATGTCTTCCACGATATTTTATCAAAATAAATTAAATTTTTTGGAAGTACAAAGTATGCAAATCACATCAATCGAATGATATTCGCTTTTTTAGTATGGTTTGTTTTCCATAACCGCCCGAGTGCTTTCAGAAATCATTTCACTTTGCCAAATCTGAAATGAGTCTATCGAAAAGCTTTCCGCCAACATCTATGTGAGCAACGTAAGAGATGTATAACCATCGAAATACGCTTGTTTGTTGACAAAAAGCTGCCTGCTGAAAGCTCGTTTTCTCTCTGCTCGTGCAACACCCCTTACGTTTCCCCCACATGTCCAGCTTTGATAAAATTTCGTGGAGGAAAAAAGTATTCGAGCATTCGACTTCTTTATGTTGTATGTTCTTTGAAAGTAGGGAGCGTTGAAAAGGACAATTAGCAACACTTGTAGCGTCGTCAGCTCGCATTTGTTTTGACTCTGCAAAAATGCAGAGAACTTGAAGTGCGTTTAAATTTCTTCTTTTTAATGATATTTGTGAGATAAAAGAAAACGTTTTACTTACTTATGAAGTTGCAATGAACTACTATGAATGGACGTGACATCAACTAAAGTAGCTATACGAAACTGCAAAAGAACCTACATATTGAAAACTAGCAGATAGACAAAATTGAAAATTCATGGTGGACTGCATCGATTTCGATAGAAATAGGAGTAAGGGTCATATAGTTATTGAAAGCATGTCATTTAAAATACAAAAACATACTCAAGTCTATGAATAAGCTCTTCCCGAAAAAGCTAAAAAGTTTTTGACAAAGCACAAAGTACTTATCATATTACAGCATGTGAGTGTAAATAATTCACTAAATGTATCTGTCAGAAGAATGCAATATTGTCTTCTTTTATTGTGATTTTCGAGTCAATGCCCCCCCCCCATGAGTCAAATGCTGGATCCGCTCTTGGCTACAGCCTTAAATACTTCGTCACCTATTTTCGGAGTTAGTACTTATCCGGCATAGTCAGCGTCTGAAAGGCGTAGTTAATTCCACAAACACTATGGACGGAGGCGTTCCGAAAAAGAAAATTGAAAACTCCGCATATGCCGATTTTCAATAGATATAACTCAAACTAGATAGAAATTATTGATGTAAGCCAGGGTTTCAAAACTTTCTGCTTTATACTTTGGCGGGAGAAAAGTCAGAAGAAGCAGGATCACAGGCTTTAAAGGTTTATTTATATAAAAGGAAAATATTAGATCCCAGCCTTTATCATTCCGGCACACCGAGCTATTTGGCTATTGACACTGATAATGTCTGCCATTTGAAGTCATTTTGTCACTCAATTAGATATCAGCTCTCGCTTATTTTCAACAATTTTGATAAGCTATTTTATTGCATTAGTTTTTGACAACAGAACTATAATATCAATATATGTGACAGATTTTTCAATCGTAATTCAAGTGATTTCTACGTGTTGCTGAAAATGGAGATTATTTTTCCGGCTTCTTATCTGGCAATTTTTATTCTTAGCGTTTATGTTATTACAGATGATGCTTTTCCTTTTTCCAACTTTGATTTTGTGATATACCTGGTTATTATTGGTTTGTTTGTTTTATATTTTTGTTGTTATTGTTACTTGTAACGTTTTTTTTATGGATTTACATTAATGCTAATTCAGCCACGATTACTCTTCAGCTGAGTTTCGTAGTAAAGATTTCAAACATTCATTATCCAAAAAAAATTCTCCCCTAAAATAAACAGTTTATGGATTCTTCAAAACAAATTTTGGATACTTAGTACAACAATTTTAATTGTGTATTTGTTTTGCAGGGTGTACCCAACTTGTAACTGGTGATTTGTTTGTTTAAATTTGGCTATTATAGAGTCCCATTTTAAATGTTTTTGTTTCTCTTGAACCTGTAAAAATGTTGACCACATTCTAAGAAAATTGAAAATCATTCAAATCGAAAACGAATTGACCTAAGCCTACGGCAGCATTGTGAATTGAAAATTAATATTTTGAAAGTGATTTTCATAACAAACAATTTTTTGAAAAGCTTTCTCGTTTGCAATTGTTGGTTTTGTTGTAAGAGAGAAAGCTTAAGAAACGGACGTATTACTTGCAGCGTCGAAGAAAATGTTCTGGGTATTTAATTTTTCCGATTTGTGGTTTTGACTTATGGAAAACGAGAAAAGGTTCCTACTTCTGACAATTAACGAATTTTAAATTTGAGTTTTATATTTTCATAATTTTATTCCGAAGAAAATCTGTAAAAAACTTAACGTATGGAATTTTTTTATTGGTCTTCCGTTTTTCTGCGAAATGATCTTAACGAATTTGCATATCATCCTTTTAAAATTAAAGTAACATGTTTCTTATTACTTGTCTGCTCTTGGGTTTTCGGCCAACTCTTTGTCTCTCTCAATTGGAACAACAAGCTTAAGGCGAATGAGTTTTATCAAAGCATTCATTGGCAAATGGGATTTTAATTAGTAAACTTCAAGTGTTCTAAATGTTTGTCTCCGAAAACAGACAATTAATTAACAATTACTTAATTTCGATTTTCCTTATGGCGTTGTTGAAATTGAAATATTGGCACCTAATTTCATGGTTTCGGTATCGTTCAGTGCGTTTTATCATGCATATGATTAATAAAATGCGTTTTATCATGCATATGATTAATAAAATGCGTTTTATCATGCATATGACTAACAAGAAGAAGGCACGGCATCGTCCTCTCAGATTGAGATAAGATTTGGCACATAAATAGACGACGTGCAGGATATTTGATCCTTAATATAATAATATGTATAATATAAGATCGCAACAAACCCGCCCTCCCATTTTTGAGAAAAACACCTCTAAAGCTTAAAGCGTCGCTTATGGATTAGTAAATTTTTGCATCTGACAGAAGCGGTGCAGTGTAGGAAGCGTGTGTTCGATCCCCGGCTGGCATTGTTTATTCTTTTTCATAATTGCCGTCCTCATGTGTTCAATCTCCGGTCGGTATTGTTGTTTTTGAATTATTGCGGATGTACTTAGTTTAAGGTAAATCAGGAATGTTCAACTACAAATACATTTTTTTAGAAATCAGCCAATTAATCGATCATTTAGATACGTAAATTATACTAAAATATCATTGTTGAACGGATTTATTATTAAAAACTGTTGGAATTGAAGCAACATCATAGCTCATGGTAGAATCATGCGTTCTTCCTAGAATCAATCTTGCGTCCTCTTCGTGTCTCATAGCCAACTCGGCAAAAAGCAATAAACCCGGGTGGTGCCCAACGTGGCTAGCTATGGATGCTATGGTGTTGAATAATTGTGGCATTAAGTATATGGTTGGTTGGTTGTAGTGGCAGCCCCCTTTGTCAAAAGGCGGCTCACTTAGGCCAAGATAGGCCCATTGTGATACCACAAATAGATACGATGCGGCACTAAAACCTGTTAGATGACGAGAACTATTTAGATTCTCGTATGGAGCCAGCTGTGCAACTAATATTTAAACAGGCTACTTCCGTGAGGCTTTCCAGGAAAGGTGAGTCTAAAGCTTGCATGCATTTCCTGGACAATGCTGGGCATTCGCACAGAAAATGTTGAATCGCTTCCTCCTCATTCTCCGATCTGCAGCTGTGGCAGAAATATTCGAAAGGAGCACCCAGGCTTTTTGCATGTCTGCCCATGAGACAATGCCCCGTCAGTGCTAATATGATGTAACTTAATGTTTCACGGCTCGTGTTAAGGAACTGCTTGGTGCGCTTTGAGCTTAGTGCATGCCAAGTTTGCCTGGTTTTCCTGCAGGTTTCTTTCAGCAGCCGGGCGCTGTTACAGCCTCAGTATAATACTGTTCGAAACTTATCTTGACGAAGGCCAATGGATGGCTGTTTTGAGATGTTAGTGTATAATCCTGGAGCTCAGTGCCAGCTCTCGCTAGGGCATCAGCTTTGCAGTTCTCAGGTGTATCACTTTGACCCGGCACCCAGCAAAGAATCACTTCACATTGAAGCGGCATTGCGTTCAGTTGTGTGCGACATTCCATTACAATTTTAGATGAAGTATACACGTTGGATAATGATTGGATAGTAGCATGACTGTCAAAGAAAATATTGAGATTCGTTATGGAAATTTTCTGATTTCTCAGACAGTCCACTGCTTTTTGTATTGTAAGGACCTCTGCCTGAAAAACACTACAGTGATCTGGTAGCCGGAAGGATAGTTCCAGGCCTAGCTGTTCGGAGTAAACGCCACAGCCAACTTCTCCATCCATTTTTGATACATCAGTGTAGATGTCGACCGATTCCTGTATCCTATTTCCTTCCATGATCCAGTCATTTCTGCTAGGGATGACGGATTTGAACCTTGGTGGAAGCAGAGAATCGGAGGAGTAGGGTCTACTTTCTCTGGCGTTGGTCCATCCCTCCGTAATATGGTGGAGTGGCCAATATTCCCATCACGGCAGAGATTTAGAGCTTTCATTCGAATAGCAGAGCACTTGGCCTGCTGTTTCGTTAGAACCTTCGTCGGGAGCCAATTTAACAGCATAAACAATGTTTTTGTCAGGGTAGTGCGTATAGTCCCGGTGATTGCGATAGCTGTGTTAACAAGTTTGCCCGATGTTGTTATTGCAACTTCGGTGGCATAGGCTTCAACTTTGTAGCCATTTGCTTCTATTGTTGACAGGAGTTTGTCCACCACTTAGTTTCATGGAAGGGGTGATAGCACCCCACTATGCGGGGTGCCTCTGCAAGTCCGCCTTATTAAGGTTCTGTTTCCTATTGTGGAGTTGATGTTTCTGCTGCTAAGCAGTTTTCCGATGAATCTTTTCCGGTTGTCATCGACATTGTTTTCCCCAAGTGCTTTCCCAATATTATTGAAAGCCCCTTAGATGTCTAGAAAAACCGCTTGCGCATATTCTTTGACACTTAGTGATTTTTCGATGTAGCGAGTGGGCGAGTGAAGAGCTGTTTCAGCCGATCTTCCTTTTGTGTATGCGTGCTGTGCATTGGAGAGTGGTTTCAGAACAGCTCTCAGATGGATCTCTACCAGTCGTTCGAGAGTTTTCAGTAAAAAAGAGGTGAAACTGATAGGTCTGTAATCCTTAAGTGAGGAGTGAGATGTCGTACCCGCTTTAGGTAAAAGCTATTTTAGCTTCTTTCCACTGCTGTGGAATGTAAGCCATCCGTACACACGCTTTGAAAATAGCGTTCAGCCATGGCAGTGCTATATTGATTCCCTGTTGGATCTCAACAGGTGATATATTGTCGTTGCCAAGAGATTGGAAAAGTGGAAATGAGCTAATTGCCCAGCGTATGAGCCTGTCATTTACAAGCACATTGGTTGACAGACAGTCCGGGAGTGCATATGAATCTGTTTTGTCAGCCACATCCTCACTACCTGGGAAGTGCACATCTGCGAAAACGGCCAACGTCTTGGAGCTGGATTTCGTCCAGACTTCATTTGCGTCTTTTACAGTCCCTAAAAATGAGGGACAGCTCATCATGACTTTTCTCAGCCGACCGACATCCTTGGAGTTTTCTATTTCTGCACAGCAACTTTTCCAAGAGATGCGTTTAGCTATTCTGATGGAGCATTTCAACTCATTAAGTTTGAGTTTATAAGAAAACCAGTCATTGGATTCTTTAGCCCGATTAAAGGACCTCCTACATTCCTTCCGCAGCTCCACAATGTCACTGTTTCACCAGGGGGGCTTAAACTTCCTTCTAGGCTTCGTTAGATAACATGCAGATCTTGCTGCTTCATTGAAGGCAGATGTGAGGGCTCCGACGCACAATGTGTCATTTTCCAGATCTAGCTGGACAAAATTCAAAATTTTTACATTGTCAAAAGTCATAAAATCCGTTTAATTCTAATGACATTTCCCTTCGGGCATTGCGTGAAAAGTCTTTCAGGTAAATAGCATCCTTAATTATGTGGAAAAGTGACTTGCATACTTTCGGGAACAGTTAAATTTTTTTTTGCGTTGAAGTGCAGTTTTTTTACTTTTTTTTGAATTTTAGGTGGAAGGTGCACTTTTTCGAGAAAATTTATTTTCAATATTTGGAGTACATCATGACATGAGATCACCCACGATTTTGAATATCTTTGATTTTTATTAAGTTATAAAGTACACATCTGTAATGAATCTTCATTTATTTCGATTCAAATAAATTTATTTCTCGATGATAACCAAAATATATATAGATTCTACATGCATTTTTGTCATTTTCATTAGTTAACCAAAATAAATGCTTTAAGAGAGGCCAAACTACAGCTTTTTATTAAACATTAAAGTGTTTGATGTCTTTCATCTTTTCAACAGCAAATAAAAGTTTTTCAAACATAAAAATATTTTTGTCTAGCTAGATTCGCAAAATGACACACTGTGTGACGGTGTCCTCCAGACCGGGTATGTCTACAATTTTTGGAGGTCCGCCTTTTAGCGTAGACTCGAATACCGATTGGTACTTGACCCAATTCATCCTCCTTTTGTTGATAATGGTTGGATTTTTGGGAGGGTCAAAAGCCACATCGAACATTATATATCAATGATTGGAGCACTCTTGTGATAATGCCATCCTTTGATAGCGTGGTGCAAGTGTTTATTTGTAGGAACCTCAGCATCACGACACAAGGTGTTGTCCTCTTCCACATCAGAACATCTTATTCTCTTCAACCAGGTCCAGGGATTGGAGAAGGTCCCCAGCCAACTCCGTAGTGGAGGAGGTGCTTCTTTCGTCGTCGGAGAGAAGATCTGACTCAGAGAGGTCCACGGTCGGGTCTACTGTTTCTCCCACAGCTACCTTACACCCACTCTCCTTACTCGGATCCAGTACTGCCTTCCCAGTACGATTCTTGAGATATACTCGCAGGGAGAAAGCCGAGAAACCGAAGCTTATCACCTCGCCTTTTGACTTCAACGGGGCTAGCGATTCCTCGTTGAGGATTATGAGGGCCTTTCGCTGTCCATTGCTGAGGTTGATAAGCTCAACAAGTTCTTCCGGTGTGTGTGGCTCCGCCGGTATCAAGAGAGGACGATGCCGTGCTGTCTCCTTGAAAGTTAAATGTTTCATGACAAAACGGCTGAAAATATACATAATTTTTCAAAAACAAAAATCATCTTATATATTTATTATGAATCTCTTAGCGACCATTTATTACGTATGAATCATTTGTGAAGTGTTGACGACCAATGAATGCAAGGTTTCGTCAGTCGCAACTATCTTCTCACTATCTTCCGTCACATTTTAAATACTTTTCATGTAATGTGACAACGAAGATTAAGTGCATATTAGAAATTGTTTTAAGATCAACTACAAATTTCAATATGATTATAAGCCTTTGTTAGGCAAAGTAAAAAAAGGTGAAAATAATTTTAACGAAGTTTTGGACACAATTTCCAACTATGGTCATCACCCGAGAAAATCAAGTTCAGTCCATGTAGAAGCAAACACTGCATTCAACAACCCTTAAATCTCAATGTCGCCAAAATATTCGCTGACGCCCTTTTGTCTATCAAGCATCGATATGAATATAGCCACTTACATCAAAAAACTGACTAGACTGACTACTCTCAGCCCCAACCACTCCACGTGAGGATTCAATCAGACCAAAAGCCTTTCGTAAATAATGGACGCCCCCTTAAGCATGATACGGCTCATATTAAATCATTTTACGTACTGCTAGGAATTGTTATTATAATTATTATGTAGGTTATAATTATTTTTTAATCAATATTGTTTTAACATTTTCATTAAAATTGGTATTATTTTTAATAAGAAAAAAATTAATAAAATATTAATTATTAACGTTTCAGTATATGGGAAGTTATTGTAATCGTCTCGAAAGTCGAAATTAAAATTTTCAACATATCTTTACGTTTCAGAGTATATATAAAGTGTTTTTGTAAAGAAGTCTGTATGTATGTTTGTGTTTGTATATACGTACAAACGTACGTTCGTGGATAGTTTTTTTCTACGAGCATAATTCACATAAGAACGATTTCATGTCAAGTGGGACAAGCTCGGTACCTGGTCCCATTCGATTTGGCTGCAAATTAGATCACTTGTTTTGTATGTAAAGCCATTAATATTCTAGAAGTTTCAGCTCAAAATTTTAAAAACTGCGCCCAAGGTGAATTTTATAATTTTTGTCTTTTTTTCTTCTTCTGATTTTCAAAGTATCTTTTGCGTTTTTTTAGGAAAAGGTCTAATTTGTTTAAAAAAATATCTAAGATATGCTTTTCTACGTAAAATAATTTGACAAACACGATTCCATGATCAGGAAAATTCCAAAAAATCGTGGAAAGCCGAAAAAGCCGTTATATTGGTAAAATTTTGATAGATTCATACTAAAAATTACATCTACGCAAAAATTATTTTACTTTGTCAAAAGTTGCAAAATACACTTTACTTCAAGATCACTTACTTTGTTGTTGGTTATTTCACCATCCACGCCTTATACAGCGCAATTAGTACGAATTTCGATTTTCCGGAAAAATCATTACTTTTATTATAAAAATAACACTTCAATTACTGATCTTTTACAAATTTCAAAAAATTCAACTTAATCGCCTTTTCATAACAAAATGTTAAAGCAATATTATCATTTATTATATATTTATCATTTATTACTATATATTTATTTATCTCCATTTTCCATTTCCATTGCATTCTTAATGTTTTGTCTATCTGTACGATTTTTCGTTTCTTATTTTGAAAAAAAAAAATGCAAAAATACGAAAAGGATATCGAGTCCTGTTTACTTTCCATTGCCAGAGACGAGTATATGTACTCGTCTTTGGTTTTGTGCATGTAAATGATTTTATATGATAAATTTATGAAAGACTTTATATTATTTAAGCTTGGCAGCGAATGGGTTTAAGCGAGATATTTTAGTGATTTGTGAAATTATCCGTCCTACGCCATACTAGCTGACTAATCAGAAATGTGAAAGAAAATATAGAGAAGGTGTGAAAATTAAAAAAAAAATAGGTACTTGTGCTGCGGTCAAAGTATTTTCAAATTGGAGAAATTTTAACAATTTTTTTATGTTTTAAGAATACATCTCAAAGATTAATATAGCAAAATTAAAAGACAAAATAAACAAAAAAGATAAGAAATACATAACATAGTAAAACTAATTAGATAAGCTACGCTTTACATTTTGTTTATAAATGTAGAGTGAATGAGGAAACGGACCAAGTTGCGGAATATTGTGGTTATATATCTTACTTCCGGTACTCATAGAATTATAAGCGCACTATTGTAGGTCACAATATTAAGATCAAGATATTTTTTTCCTGCCGTATATTTTAAACAATTGAAGTTTTGCTATTTCAGCCCTTATTTGAAATCACTATTATCTTATTTTTCGCTCCGAATATAATACTTTTGCAATGCAAGCATATTTAAAACTTTGAAGTTATTGCAATCAATGACAACAATACATGGTGTTGCCAGACGATCCATACAATATAACTTTAAAATAATTTAATTGCGCGCTTAAAAAGGAAATGCATAAATCTACGCAAGCCAAAATCATATACTGCACTCATTTGTGTTTATTATTAGACTTTATTATGAGCAGGCTTTGCAGTGAACCGTTAGGTGTCTTTCAGGGAACAGTTCCATTTAGGGAGCGTGTTAAAATTGATTTTTTTTATTATTTTTATGACGAAACCATAAGTTTAATTTACTTGAAACTTCTACATAATTCTACACATTTTAAATTTCAAAATCAGTGCATTAGTTACGAGAACTTCCCCCGGTCTTTGTCTGAATTGTTCCAATGTGTACAACTTAGCGTTTGCTATTTCAATGTGAAACATCAGAAAGAGTTTTTTCTAGATCTTTAAAACTTATTTGCTTCTTTGAAAGAAAATTGAAACTTGAAAAAATGGCTCGTGTTTCAAAAAATGTGTGATTTTCGGATTATTTTTAAAAAATTACAATAAAAAATAGTTGCTTTTAATAATTTTCACATCTAAGATAATTATGTTATCTAAATATTAACATGATATTTAGATAACATAATCATCTCCCTTATTCCAAAACCATTGATGATGAAATTTCTGAGTTATCTTGTAAGAGGTTCACATAAAAGTATTGTTGCGGATCATTTTATTACACATTTTTTATTTTCTACCAAAACGTTAATCTATTTAAATTGCATCGTTACACTGTTAAATAATCGCATTGGCAGTACTAAAATCCGAATTACTAATCCACCACTCGCACTGTCTCTCTCGAAAGGTGAGAAACGCGTTTTTATATGTTCTGTCGTGGTGAGTTCAGGTGATCGAGCGAGGATCTGATGGGACAAAATTACTGATTACCATATATGGGCATAAAAGACGAGAAAAATGATCCGACTCGAGACGGGAGTGAGATGTGTGTGGGGGAGTTGAAAAAAGGTTGTTGTGGTGGACGGACGAGACGGGTTACGTTCCGGTAGTAAATGGGACGAAAAAAAAGTTGTAAAATAGTTCAGATGAAGCTGAAGGAAGCAAAAAGTCGTTGTCAAGGAAAAACAAGATCAGGAGATGCCAACTTACAAAGTTTACCTAAGGACATGGTTGTGAAAAATAGCCACAAACACGGAAACCAACGCGAAAAGTTCGCCGATAGGCCACTGAATACGAATATTGTCTTGAAAACGAAACGGCTCCAAGGAAAGCTGGGAAAATGCAACTCTAGTGGATATCGTTCGAAGAAATGTTCAAAACACTGTCACTAGCTCGAGTTTTATCATTTGATGTGCTGGAACTACGTCATCCGTTAATTCTATTAAAACGTAGCAAATAAAGATCATAAGCATTTACCTAAAGTAGCAAAGGAGCGGAAGAATGTTTTTTGGATAATTTGTAGTGAGTATTTTCATTTAATTGATTGAAGTATGTTTTTGATACCGAAAACACACCATATGACTTGGATAATCGAGAAATTACGAATAATTTAGACTGAATTATAGTTTGAGTTTCAAAGATGCAATGTTTACATTATACCTTAAGTGCTAGAATATAGATGTTTGAGCTATATGCAATAACATAACAAAATAAAGTGTAATAAAGTACAAAAGAAAAAAATATATACATCCTAATTGCAGTGTAATATAGTATGAAGTGATTTTTGATTTGGTTTCTCCCCTCCGCAGCTTGTGTGTGATTATGTTTGCCCGATTCTTCAGTTGTCTTGTGTTTTTGATTAGCCCATGACCCGGTGAACTAGCCGGTTTCAAAATTTTACTCTACGGGCGCCACTATGCGGCCACAGTTGGTGGGTGCTCCACACGGAGCTTCTTCTCGGCTATCATCTTTCATGTGGAGTCCGAATTGGCGGGGCACATGAAAGATGATTGGCTGGAAGAGAAGTGTGGTAGTGGGAGCACGCAACACATGGCACCCAACCGTTTCGGCCTTCTGCCTTTCTAAATTTTTAAAAAAAAAATGCAAGTTCTATAGTGGTGTCAAAGTTCGAAAAGGGTCGGGTAATTCGCGTAGTTTGTTTGAATCGGGATTGTGATTATATCAATCACACCTAGTAATTGCTTTCACGTTTGAAACCGTCGCAATCCCAATTTTGACCCACTTCTATAAAAAATAATAATAATTCACTTTCAACTTGTAGTCGTCGAATAATTTGTTCGAATCGTGAATCATCTCGTTTTACATACTTTACGTAATGTTGTGACATACAATTTAATTGTCTAATTAAAATTTATATCTGATCGCGTAATGTCTGTTGGTGGGGAGACCATATATATCTTCTTTTTTTAAAAATATATAATGCAAATACTAATCACTTCATATTAGTCCGATTCGATATGTGAATCGACACAATAATAATAAGTCACACTTTTGTAAAAACTATGTACAATTATTTAAGTCAAATTTATGTAAATACCAAATGTATGTATACTATTGTAAACCACACTCACACAATCGGTTTCGGTATTACGCGTTTAATATCTGCCGCGTTTAGTAGTTGAGCGTATCGCTTCTTGGCGTACAATTGGTAATTGGAATATTTATCATAGTTTTGTGGCGTTTCACTATAAGTGATTAATTTGGACCGCCTTTTTGAGTTAGCCATAATATAGTTAATTGTAATATCGTATCGTATAATATCGTATCGTGTTATATCTTTCTTCAATAAAATAACTTTTTTTTTATAATTCGCGCAATTATTTGGTCGCTCTATCATTTACCTCAACACGTGATAACTAACTACTATCGTAATTCTATATAATTCTATCCTGCAACATGGATATTCCTCAATCATTTTGGCCCAAAAAGGTGTATCCTTCTTCTTACTTCTCGGGAAATCAGACCATCCTTCAAGTTAGGGAGTGAGTTCAATCCTTTTTCTATTAATCATCCGCTACAAGTGTCTGAAGTGGGAGGCAGTTCTCCGCACTTCCTAATGTTCGGATTTCAGGCTATTAGACATGGCTCTGACTTTTCTCTCTTACGTAAATTATCCTCTCTAGCTGATGGCCAACTAAGTGTCACGGAGCGCAACGACAAAATGCGCGATATTCAAATCAAGGTCCAAGAATCATACTTAAAGGGCAAACGCAGATACGACTTGCGTAGTAAGCCCCGAATGTTTCAGCCCTGTCAAGCTGTATATGTCCGTAATCATGTCTTGAGTAAGGCTGTTGATCGGTTTTCCGCCAAACTCGCCCCGAAGTTTGTGCCTGGAATCATTGTTCGACCTGTGGGACAGGTTGCCTACGAAGTTCGGGATATGTCCGGTAAAACTCTTGGTGTATGTCACGCACAGGACATTAAGAGTTAACTTCTATCTGTATATTTTGTTGACACCTATTTGTACATATATCGTACATATATAAGTATGTGCTAGTTTTGTATAAAAATAAGCCTAGATATTATTAGGTGAGGTTGAAGATATCGGTAGTATTTAGTACAGGGTGATTCCCTATTTATTAGTTTGTTTCGTGGTCCAATGAGTTTTCCTAATGGCTTCGTCGTGTGACGTATCGGTTGCATTAGTGTTGACGTATATTAGTAAGTTTGTTTCGTGGTCGAATAAGTTTCCTAATGGCCTCGTCGTGTGACGTATCAGTTGCATTAGTGTGGACGTGTATTGTCTTAGTGTAGTGTATTCCCAGTTCCAAACCTGGAACTAGCCAATACACAAATATGTCCCACACATGCTTTTGTGATGTCCCAACCAAGCTTTTGTGATGTCCCACACAAATTTCAGTAAGCTCTCTTATAAGCACATTCTCGAACCCACGTGTCAATCTAAATTTACCGTGAAAAACTCTTAGTAGAGCATTGAACCCAGAGTAAGCAAAAGTACAATTGGGTCAATGCAGTGCAGGCAATATTGCAAGCGACGAATTCCGTGGGAACCTATTTGAATCGACTTCGATTGGTAATGGTAAGTAGATTTAAAACTAGAGTAGGAATTTTATAGAATAAGCAAATTTTATGTCCCAAAAAATTGTGAATGAAAGGAAGGAACGAGGCTAGCACTCGAGCAGAATTGTTCCATAACCTGACAAAGTTGCTAGTTTTAATCGGCAACCCTTGTCTTCATATCGGCAAGGTGATTGAAAGGAACGTTTGAGCAAAGTCTGCCTTGGAAAGTTTGACAGACTACAACTTGCCTTAAATTTCGCCAATTAAAATATTAGAAATATCGGCCACCTGTTCTTTTGGACTGCGCCAAACATGTGGCAATCTTTGGAATGCCGGTAGGTCCCCCCTCATATATATATATTGTTATCCTTTCCGAGTATAACTTCTTTCTAGTGAGAAGAAGATTATAACTTTAGAGGATTATAGAAGAAGACGCCCATCACTTGGCCTACCACGCGCTTCACGTGCAATAAACATTTTGCACGATGACGCGACAATAATCTCATAACATACATTACATACGTTACATGGCGATCCTGCGACCCACGATCCTGTGACCCGTGATTCTGCACGTTCCGGCCCACTAGACGACATAGAAGAAGGCGAGATACATGAAATTGGTACAGACGAGGAGTTTAATCGAGCATTCGAAAGATGCTTGATACAAGCCGCGAAATACTACGAATCAAAGCAGCATAAACACGAGGAGTACATGCCTATGCCAATATCCCAGGCACCTAAGTACGAGCCAACACCACTACCCGGACCACGACCCAGGAATATTGAGGATTTTGTAAGGAAGCCGAGAGCAGAACCACTGAAAATTACCAAGTTGAAGCGACGACGACGAGGAGGCAAAGCTAACAATCAAAGGCGCGAAAAGTCAATTTTACATCGGTTAATTCATATCTCGACAGGAGAATGTAAAATTAATTTCACCAATAGGTTAGATAGTTATAAACACAGATAGTATAAAATAAAATTCAATATAAAAAATATATAAGGGGTAAAAATTATATAGAAATAATAGAAGTAAATCGTAAATAAAATGGGCAATAATTGTAGCACAAATTCAAATTTATTCATTGAATATAAACAAACAATAAGTGCTACGGTCTTCTTTTTAGTCATCTTAACATTCTTGTACATATATAACAGCAGACAAAAACAGTATGCTAGAAAAATAGTAGATAGGAACATTGTCTTAGGCAGGAATAATGTTTAGAAAATTAAACACAAAAATCTCCTCAGATGCCTACAAACAGATTGAAAGAGTTATTAGTCGAACTACAAACGACCTTTTCGAATCTAAAGAAAACAAAGACAAACACGGTAAGAACACTCAAAGAAAAATTAGAATCTGCAATAGAAATTGAAAATGAATTTCTAGATATTTTCAGCAAACACAAAGAAGGCACAGAAATAGAACTCAAATCAAATAATCTCAAACATTAGTAAGGCACTGATTTCAGGTCTAATCCAACAGCTGAACGCCGAAAAATTCTTTGTAAAAATAGATGAGGATATTACCTATATAATGGCGGAATTTAACATTGAAACAGCTATTAAAACCATACCAAGTTTTGACGGTAAATTCTCTGAGCTCGAGACATTTTTAATAGTAGTAAAACTCATTGGCAAAAAACTAACGCAAGAGGGAAAAACCGAATTGCTAGATTTCATCTTACATGTGAAACTTAGCCCAAATGTAAGAACGTCATTAAACACATCAAATGTAACAGATTTAGAAAATTTCGAAAACGAAATAAGACTAAAATATAAAAACCCAAAAACAATCCCTCGAGCCCACACACAATTATCAATCATTACACAAAAACGGTTACCTATTTCCACATATAAAGACAAAATACTAAATTTGGTTAATGAGCTAAACCAACTACAAATAAATGAACTGGGTCCAAACCCAATACAGGCTGCAAAACAAGCAATACACAACGTAAATGATACATACGCTTTAACAGTATTCAAAAACGGTCTGAACGACCAGATTAGGGAAACGATATTCGTAGCATGACCTAAAGATCTGAGTGAAGCAATCTCTCTAGCCATAGAAGTAGAAAGCACGGAAACTCAACAAAATAATATACTCTACATTAATAGAAATAACAGAAATTTCAACAACAGATACCCAAACAATAATAATAATAGAACTAGATATGCTACTCAAAACTTTCAACGACGACCACGCGATAGTATTCAGAATAATAATAATTTTTTTAGTCGAAATTTTAATAATGGTAGACCACCCAATAACCAAAATTTCCACAGCAGAAATTTCAACGGTGCTAGAAACTCGCACACAGATAGAAATTTCAACAATAACAGAAATGGAAACAATATAAACAACAATAGTAGAAATTTCTACAATAATAGAGATAATAATAGGAGAATCCGCAGAATATCAGATCAGGGAAACTTGACAACCTCCCGAGAGGAACTAGGCAGCCTCCCGGTAGAGCAATAGTAAATGAAGCCAATATCCATATAAATAGACGTAATGATACTAACAGAATATATAGAATAGCGGTTATTAGCACTAATTATGTAAAAATATATAACAATAATGAAAAAAGATACATGAAATTACTAGTAGACACAGGTGCAGATATCTCGATACTCAAGAATAATAGTTTATTTCGCAAAAATATCGATCTACAACCCCAAAATAAATGCAAACTTACGGGCATAACAGACGAGACAACAATGTCTCTAGGAACTACCAAGCAACAATTAATCATCGAAAACGAGATGATAACTAACATTTTCCACGTAGTAGATGAGGACTTTCCAATTGAAACTGATGGTATATTAGGAAGAGATATACTCAGTGAATATATGTGCAAAATAGATTTCGAGTCATATACTATTACCTTTTGCATCCTTGACAGAGATATTACAATACACATGTACACCAGAAAAATCAACATGGCACAAATTGTCATCCCGGCAAGAATTGAATCCATGATTCCAATAGAAATTAACAGATCCGAAGACAGCGTCATTTTCAACAAGGAAATCCAAAACGAAGTATTCTTAGGGAATTTCATTATCCCAGCAAGAGGTGTATGCCACGATAAAGTGTTAAACACTAGTGAACACAATATAACACTCAAAAACTTCGAGTTAGAAGTAGAACCTTTGAAAAACTATAACATTTCGAAAACTAAACAAACATTCGACAACAAACGTTTGAACCGATTACTGGACGTCATAAACACAAATAGCTTAGATGAACAAGCAAATACGAGCTTGCTAGATATTATTAAACAATATCAAGATAATACACGTCGTGACTTTTTCTTTTACCAAATTTTATTTTCTTTTCAAATATATATTTCGGCTACTACTTGCAGCCTTCTTCAGTGATATGTTCACGACTCAGTCGTGAACATACCAATAAAAATATCAATAAAATTTGGTAAAAGAAAAAGTCACGACTTGTATTATCAAACCAATTTACCAAAAAGTTCGAACAGACAACCAATATCAAGATGTTTTTCACCTTGAAGGGGAACAACTAAGTAAGAATAACTTTTACAAGCAAAGGCTCAATACCACTGACGATGCACCAGTATACATAAACAATTATCGGTTACCTCACACTCAGAACGAGGAAATACAAAAACAAGTCCAAGAATTGGAGGATAACGACATTGTAGAACCTTCAATAAGCCCATACAACTCACCATTGCTAGTTGTACTAAAGAAAAGTTCTGACGATACAAAGAAATGGAGACTTGTTGTTGACTTCAGAAAGTTGAACGACAAGATAGTCAATGACAAATTTCCATTCACAAGGTTGGAAGATGTGCTCGACAAACTAGGTAGAGCAAAATACTTCTCCACCTTAAATACGACGAGTTCTTTTCACCAGATTGAACTAGAAAAAGACTCCAGACCTTTAACAGCTTTTTCTACTGGCAACGGGCACTATCAGTTTAAAAGGCAACCATTTGGACTTAAAATATCCTCAAACAGCTTTCAAAGAATGCTTACCATTGCTCTAACTGGTTTAAGTCATTCAGCTTTTCTTTATGTCGACGACATTATGGTCTTTGGATGCAGCATCAAACACCATAATGATAATCTATCGAAAGTTCTACAAAGATTACGCAGATACAACCTCAAACTGAATGCGAATAAATGCAAATTTTTAAAATCGGAAGTAGTCTATTTAGGACACCTCATTACAGCAGACGGGATACGAACTGACCCTGCTAAACACGAGGTCATAAAGAATTATCCAATCCCTAAAAACGCGGATGACGTCAGGAGATTCGTAGCTTTTTGTAACTATTACCAACGCTTCATCACAAATTTTGCAGAAACGGCAAAGAGTTTGAACTCTTTATTGAAGAAAAAATCCCCGTTTATTTGGGAAGAAGAACAGCAAAAAGCATACGATCTACTAAAACAAAAATTGATATCACCACCAATACTACAGTATCCAGATTTTGAAAAACCTTTTGTATTGACCACTGACGCATCAAATTTTGCACTAGGTGCGATTCTGTCACAAGAAGAGATTCACCAATCTCATACGCGAGTAAATCGTTGAACAAACCAATCATTGAAAAGGAACTTTTGGCGATACACTGGGGAATAAATTTCTTCAGACCATATTTTTATGAAAGTTTACAGTAGTATTAAACCATAGGCCTTTAGTATCGTTGTTCACACACAAAAACCCATCCTCGAAGTTGACAAGAAGCAGATTAGATTTATCGGACTATGATTTTGAAATTGTGTATAAAAAGGGTAATATCAACACAAATGACAATGCATTATCAAGGATACAAATAGACTCAGAACTAATAAAATCAATGATATCCCCAACCAATGACGAAAGTATCAGTAAGAAACTCATGGCGATAACAAGAAGCATGGCGACAAAACAACAAAGTGATAAAACAAGCACAAAAATCGATAACGAAAGCGACAAAAGAAAACAGGAGATTGATCACCTCTATGCGTTCGATTTTACTTCACTATCCGATATAACAGGGGCATTAAAACTAAAATTTAATATGTTGCGCAACGATAAAGAAAGTATAATAATCTCAAAAGAGAAAGATAATTTAATGGTCCACTTTAGCGATAAAGCTCACGAGAAATACGTTTCGGCCAGCGACAAGCAAAGTGTGAAATCTCGCAATAACTGTAACGATAATTCAAACACTAAACTAGTTTCTATAGTGAAGAAGTTACTGAATTATTCGCAGAATCATAATATAAACGAGCTAGCTCTATCTATGGATGATATAATATTCAGAAGAATTTAAGAAATTATTCAATACGTTGCAACGAAAAATGGATATCCAGTTAAAGATTATGATATATAAACCCCCCAAAAGAATTAATGACATCGCCAAACAAAATGAACTTATAAAAGAATTCCACGAATCGCCACACGGAGGACATACAGGAATCCGTAAAACACTTTTAAAATTGAAACAAAGATACTGTTGGAGGGACATGAATAGAATGATAAAACACTACATTAGCCAATGTGACAAATGCTAATATAACAAAATCACAAGGCACACAAAGGAAAGAATGATAAAAACAGATACACCCTTTACTAGTTTTGAAATAGTAAGCGCTGACATCGTAGGCCCATTAAGACTTTCAAACAATTTTCGATATATATTAACTATACAATGCGAATTAACGAAATATATCACGGCTATACCATTAGAAAGTAAGGACAGTAGCAAAGGCCTTAGTAAACAATTTTATACTACAATACGGTCATTTCAAAATTTTAAAAACCGATTTAGGGACAGAATTTACTAATAATCTCCTAAAGAACATTTGCCAACTGTTACAAATTAAACAAATCTTTTCAACTCCTTATCACCACGAGACGTTAGGTGTAGTAGAAAGAAACCACCGTGTCCTCAATGAATATCTGTTAGCATTCGTTGATGACAATAACTGCGACGAATGGATACCATATTATACATTCTCGTATAATACAACCCCACACGTGAACACTAACTACACACCATACGAACTAGTTTTCGGAAAGCTTTCTTATTTGCCAAACGACACTTTAGAAAACACAGATAGAATCTATGATATTGAAAATTACGCGAATGAGTTGAAACTAAGATTAAAAATATCTGCATCAAAAGCCAGAGAATTAATAGAGAAAACAAAATTAGCTAGGAGCAATAAAACAGCATATACAAAACCTCTTCATTTAAACATCGGTGATCTAGTACTGATAACAGTAGAAAACAGAAAGAAAAACCAGAAACCGTATAAAGGCCCATATAAAGTAATAAACACAAAAAATGTAAATACACTATTAGAGATAGAAGACAAATATAAATGGATACATAATAATAGACTTAAATTATTTAAAACATTCACTCAATCCTTGTAAAATTATTTTACACTCTATACTTCATACGAAATTATATCTCATCATCAGAGTCACGTAACAATAAGCATAACTGTAAAACAAAATACCACAACCAATCAGTCGTATTTGCTAACAAATACTCTTCTAAAGGAAAGGGGTGTAGTGTATTCCCAGTTCCAAACCTGGAACTAGCCAATACACAAATATGTCCCACACATGCTTTTGTGATGTCCCAACCAAGCTTTTGTGATGTCCCACACAAATTTCAGTAAGCTCTCTAATAAGCACATTCTCGAACCCGCGTGTCAATCTAAATTTACCGTGAGAAACTCTTAGTAGAGCATTGAACCCAGAGTAAGCAAAAGTACAATTGGGTCAATGCAGTGCAGGCAACATTGCAAGCGACGAATTCCGTGGGAACCTATTTGAATCGAGTTCGATTGGTAATGGTAAGAAGATTTAAAACTAGAGTAGGAATTTTATAGAATAAGCAAATTTAATGTACAAAGAAAATTGTGAATAAAAGGAAGGAACGAGGCTAGCACTCGAGCAGAATTGTTCCATAACCAGACAAAGTTGCTAGTTTTAATCGGTAACCCTTGCCTTCATATCGACAAGGTGATTGAAAGGAACGTTTGAGCAAAGTCTGCCTTGGAAAGTTTGGCAGACTACAAGTTGCCTTAAATTTCGGCAATTACAATATTAGAAATATCGGCCATCTGTTCTTTTGGACTGCGCCAAACATGTGGCAATCTTCGGAATGCCGGTAGGCCCCCCCTCATATATATATATTGTTATCTTTTCCGAGTATAGCTTCTTTCTAGTGAGAAGAAGATTATAACTTTAGAGGATTATAGAAGAAGACGCCCATCACTTGGCCTACCACGCGCTTCACGTGCAATAAACATTTTGCACGATGACGCAACAATAATCTCATCACATACATTACATACGTTACATACGTTACAGTATGTTTATCTGCATCGTATATAGGTAGGTTGTACATTATTTAGTGTCTGTCCGTATACCTTTAGTATGTCTTATTGGGTTTGGAGTCACAAAATGCTAGAGAACTGACGACCTATGGGGTCCCTTAACTAGTCCGCGTTGAGCGTTGACGTCTGTATATAATGTAAATATTTTGGTGTATATAGTATCAGATTATTTAATTAGGCTCAAACGAAGTGAGACCATTTTTTTAATTCCAACCATAGTTCCATGATCTTCAGTTTTGTTCCATTAACCACCTTTCCAATACGCCCGTGTTTCATGTTGTTTGAAAACTCAATAACCCGCAGTCTATAGGTTCCGTTTCTGGTTTAGGCTAGTTCGACCAATTAGTTAGTTTTGAAGGCTTTCACTACTAAACAATATACATGCATAAAAGTCCAATCAAATGGTAATTTCACCGAGCGTTTTGGGCTGGCATGCAGTCTAAGTTCGAATTTCTGGGTTCGCAGATCTAATTGACAAGAAGGAAAACATTGACACCCCCATATCTCGAAAAACATGGATTCCGCAAAAAAATGAATCATGAAAAACTTATGTAAAATAAAATTAGCAGCAATTTGCGGATACATCACTTTTACGTGGTAATAATAAAAGAGTAACATGCCTTAAATGACGCTGAAAAAAAGGGATCATCTTTCATGCGCCACAGCTTCTTTGAGTTCTCAATTTCCGTGAAATGCGTTCGAAAATTACTTCAAAACAATTTGATCACAAGCCGGAAGCCGATTATTTGGCCTTAAAATTCATTTTTCACGTGACTTTTCTCCCTACCGTTTTTGGAGTCGTTTTGGTTTGTAACTGTTTTATTATTGACACCACGTGACAATATTGTATGCTCAAGATGCTACAACTTTCATTTTACAAAAGTTTGCCAACGAATTGTTTTTTTGTGAGAGCCATGATTTCCGAGATATGGAAGTGTCCCAATTTTTCTTCTTTTCCCCAAAATAACCCAAAATTCACAATTGACGTAATTTTCTGGACGACTAGACTGTAGCTTTCGTGATAAATTTTCTTCGCAGATTCAGTGCATCAGATGAGTATATGAATCAGTTGAAGAATAGCCAAGATACTTTAGCTCGGGAATTTAGTACTTATATTTTTAAGCTGATGATACACAAAAAATATACAAGATTTCCACTTTATCCATGCAGTATCCCCAATCTATCGACTATCCTTGACATAAAACAATAAGATGAATTTCCTAACTTTTACAGATGACAAGACCTAAAAATTGGCCCATCAGATACTCGAGCGGACCTGGATTACGTTGTAATTTTTTTTTAATTAGCTGAACGATGAAATGTATGTTTTGTAATACATTAATTGCAGTGCATGTGAACACAGATATTTTAATTTGGGAGTGTAATAACTAGGTAACCATGAAATTTTCTATATTATTTAATTTCAATACAGGTTATCATTGATCCTGTGTAATAAATTGTGAATTTAAAACTGAAATTTTAAGTCAATTGTACGTCAAGGTAGTCAACACGACTACGGTGACATTTAATCGTAGTGTAAAGAGTATATAGCACGGATACTCTGAGCTATAAAAAAACATGAGACAAAATATGCTAAAATTATCCGTTCTTCAGAGAAAGTGCTTTGGTTTCCGTTTCTAAGCTCGCACGTATTTTTTTTTTCTTTTATCTTTGATACAAAAAATAAACAATATAGACTTTTTTCGCAAATTCGGAAAAAAGGTATTTCACGTTTAGCGATAGTCTAAAGACTAATTTTGTCTTCCTATGTAGATTGCGACGTTACCTGAATTGGGGAGCTGTTCTCACGGAAAATTATGCTTCATTCGCAGAAACCTTCAGTGGAAATGAAAAACTGCTATTAAACGACTGAATCTTCTTCAGTCTTTATGGCTGTTGTTAGAAATGTTAAATGAATTTTTAATAATCTGGGCAGATTAATAATGATTGAGTTAAGTCCATCCAAATGCAAATGTTTTAATTTTATGGAATTTCAATGCTGCTATTTGTTTGATATTTTCTTTCCGATTAAAAATTATTTGTTGAAATGTAAACTAAGGTTCGGGGTAAGGTAAATTTTGATTTTCAAAAATTTTACACTTTCTTGCGAATTGCTTAAGTCTTTTATATATATTTTATTATCAATTTAAACTGTATAACTTTCAAAGTTTAAAAAATAATTTCCACAAAGTATTAGGTACAACATAATTTAACAATATCTTCGTCCTTAGTAGCGATAGTATTCCGAATATCTGTGAAGCGACAATATCAAAACTAATAAAAAATGTTGAATTTGAGGACTGGAAGATCTGGAAAAGATTGCTGGTGAGTTAAATGGTAGTTATTGGCTTGAATTCCCTCAGACTATTTTCAAAATCATTTTTTGTCAAAAATATGGAATGTTTTCCTGTGAGAAAGTTATTTCACGGTTTTTTGCGATATATTCAGCCACAATGCAACTAAAAACTCCACAATCGCTCCCATTTGTTCTCCCCGTTTGCTAAGCTTTCTTCAACGAAAAGGGTTGTGCCGAAAGGTACTTTTCTTTTGTCCAGAGACTCGTTTTTTTACAGGAACTCCTTGTTCATTTACAAACTGCCTTATATCCTGGTTGTAGCAAACGAAGTAGAAAGAATGTATTCAAAGCATATACTGTTAATTTATTATCCAAATTTTGCTATACGTAGCGTACCATGATAAGGCTCATGTAGAAGTTAATAACGTTATCGTTTAGCCAGTTACCATCTAATAAGGTTTTGACATCTTGTTTGGATATTTTTATGCTATATTTAGTTGTTAAAATTTCGTTCTGTTGGGCTTTCTACATTATGGAAAGTTGTTCATTTGTAAAATCTGAAAAGGCTTTTTCGTCAATGTGTGATTCTTTAATGTCATTGTTGTTATCTTAAATCGCAAACTTAAAAGGTCTTTCAATGTTGCATTCATGAATTTTTAAAGCTTGTACTTTCTGAACTTTAGTTGTTCTTTGTGTCAAACCGATTATAGTTTCTTATGAAATCATCTGTTCTTTCTTCGGTATAATCTTTTCTACTTAAATATCATTTGTTGATTACCCTCTGCTTCATCTTTTCTTGTTTCTATGGTGAAGTGATATGTATTGTAGTAATGTCTCACTGCCTTCAGCATTTGTATTTTTATTGGAGTTTTTTTCCTCGTTTACGACTCAATTTTTTTCTAAAACTGTACTGTCTAATTCTTCTATGTCCGCATTGCATGCCTTAGTGAAGTCATATGTACTTTATATTTTCCTGTTTTAGGGAATCTCTGATGTTTATCGTACTGAATTTATTGCTTATAAGAAATTTGCCTTTTTTACTTTTATTGAAAAAAACTGGTTAGATTTTCTAGGATAATTTCACTGTTTTTTTTTTACATGCTGACATGTTGGGAAAATTAATCGATGAATATCAACAATTCCATGAACGGTTGTTTTCATATTTGGATTGTAAGTCTAATGATTAGTTACTTCAAAGGTTGCTAATATCCCGGAATGTCCATGTTCGTTTTATAAAGAATTGTGTTTATGATGGCGAAAAATATCACTACGAGGTTCTATTCAACCAGGTTTTGGTCTGGTTCGAGGTCTGCAACGAGGTAACGAACCCTTTTGTCGTTCAGACTAATTCAAGTCTGGTCTCTACCTAGCTGAAGATACGATTGCTGCAGGCAAGCCAGCCCAGTTTGGCACGTAATGTTGTGGGTGCGTTTTGTAGCGTGAGTACCGACTCTCATTTCAAGGGATTCAGCCTTATATTTGCCCCATTATTTACCGAAAAAAACAATCACCAAAAAACAAATCATAATTTGCAGCTCGTGAAGTTATACCTCGTACGTTACTTTCCAAAAAATTTCTAGCTCCCATACCGAGATAATACCACGTTCAAGACCTACCCGAAAGTTAAAATTCATTTACTTTAATGTGATCGTAGTTCCAAATTCCGAAACTACGCAAATAAAAAACGAGAGACTGCCGCGCAAAAACAATCTCTCGGGTGGTTGTGCTGCTGCCGGATAGAATTCGAGCTTCAGTGGAGCTCGCCAGGCACTGATGTCTTTGCCTGGGTCCGCACTACCATGACCTACCGCTTGTGTGCCAGCATATGTTTTGCACGCCAAGCCCACAGTTCCTACCTCATCCGGGCTGATCATTACATCCTGAAAAGCAAGATGGAGGGAGCACCTTTAAAAATACTCTCAACGATTATTTTTTACTTTGAACAATCCATAAATCCATCAAATAAAAAAGGACTTCAAAAATGTCTATTTGACAAAGCAAAACGTTATTAGTTATCGTCTGTGATGGAAACATATGCAAATATGGATTTATTCTTTACTTTCTTGTCTGAATTGATTTGAGTTGTCTACTGTTCTTGCATTAGCTTTAAAAAGAAATCACTTCTCGGGATTCGTACGTTCTACATACGCCTTACATGAATTTGTAGTTTACTTTTGTATTTTTGTTTACTTTATAGAGTGAATGAAATGAGAAAAATGAGATTTATTTCATAAAGAATCTCTTCAAGATTTTAAATGGTTTTTCATAATCAAAACAGCAGAAAAACAAGTACAATGAAAATTCATCTCGCAGCGTTCCAAATTCATGTTCTAGTGACACTGTTACTACTTGACAAAGCTCGAGATACTTGACAAAACAAGAAAGGATGAATGGATCTAATAAAAATGTTTAAATCACCCTATTTTATATATAATTTACTTTTGTGCCATTATAATCTTGTCAAATGGGATACCTTTTATCTATTTCATTAATTGTTATCTAGTCGTTCATTAAAAAATACCTATTATTTTCGCTACCCACACTCGGCAAAAGGATTGTGTACACACATTGGATTTTTTTCTTAAGGGGGAAAGTACCTTTAGACACTTCAAAAAATTGATTTTTTTAATTGTTATAATCGATAGATATATCGCCTAAGAATATCATGTCAAAGTTTCAAAAGCTAATTCTCAAAATTGTGGGAGAGATGCATCCCGGAAGTGCCTGGCGCCGAGCCCGCATAGCTTTTGACCACAAACTTTAAACGGCCTTTTCTCTAAACCATGTTTTTTAAAATCGCGTAAGTGAAAACAAAAAAAACTAGTGAATTGACTTTCATCATCTAGAATTCATTTTAAAGAGCATAAAAAACTGTTCTATATAGACTAAAGATTAAAAAACAAAATGTTTTGGGACTATTTTTGACTGGAAGTACGAAATTTTTCGTCAAAATCGTAATTTTTTGAGCTTGTTTTGAAAGGTTAATTTTCGAATTTCCAAAATATTTTAGTCCATCTACTAAAAAGAACCTCCCGAGTAAGAAAATGTTTGGCTTGTAGATTTCAGATGAAAATTGCAGCCAGCATCGCTTACGCAATTTACGACGTCAGCGACGACATGGCTTTCAAGATCCTTGAAAAATTTGTTAATTTTCAACTTTCACTTTTGAAGAATATGGTTTTTTTCAACCTCAAACATCGCCTAAAATAAACATTATACTGATTTAATAAGAACTGTCTTAATTTCCCCACAAATCAGTTCCAAAAAAGACCTTTCTTCGGCCTCTAAAGGTACTTCCCCCCTTAAGTCGGAATAGCTTTAATTACGACGTTTGACTCTCGTTTGACGTCTGAATGCTTCAGATTTCAGTTTACGCGTTCTCTTGCCAGATGTTGTTAAGGTTGTTCCGTTCATCTTGAAACGACACTTGAAAGCTTCAATCTGTCGTTAGTTTCTTTTCTCACTGCACTTATGTAAAGCATCGATTTTCTTTGCTTGGAAACTGTCCCGCACAAGTTTTCCGTCGTCCACTTTCTTCTTGCAACTAAATAAATTCAAGATAGCACCATTGATTTACGACAAGCGCATTTTCATTTTTTTCTATAACACGCCACGTTTCCTGCAGTCGATCGAGAGCGCTGTTCAGTAATACCATATGCATGTCGTAAGAAAAGAATTTTCATGTTAATATTGTGAATGAAAATGGTCGGTGAATTCGATTCGCTTTCAACGTACAGTCATAATTGTGTTTGAAATTCAAAAAGTGTTTTATAGTTGAAAATTTGCAAAGTGCAGTAAACGATATGACATCAACGGAGATATTTTTTGATGAATCAGAAGAAGAACGCAAGGACTCAATCCAAATGCAACGAAGGAAAAGGAGGTTTTAAGGTATGTGTCAAACCCTCTGAAAATGAATAACTCAGAGTAAGTTTGAATTTTTGAGTTTTTTGGACGAAAAATAATAGAAAGTAGTTTTATACGGTGTTTCAGATTGACAAAAGAAGCATTCGTAATGCTTCTGGAGTCACTTGAAGAAAAAATTCAAGATGTCAAGCCGATCGACAGCAATTCCGGATATTGTGAAGTTGGCAGCTGCGCTTCGTTATTTCGCTGAAGGAGGCTATCGACGCGGGACTGGAAATGACTACCATGTAGCCCTTGCACAGCCGACAATGAGTGTGGTCCTACAAGTAGTCTGTAATGCCATTGAATCCCACATCTGTCCGAATTGGATTACATTCAATTCCACTGCAGCAGAAAAGGACGAAGCGAAACTGCATTTTTACGACAAGTGCAGATTCGCCGGCATCATAGGATGTGTCGATGGGACACACATTCGCATCGTAAAATCTGGCGACGACGTGCAACATTTATATTACAACAGGAAAGGATACCACAGTTTGAATGTAATGCTTGTAAGTACTATAAAGGTGCCTTCAGTGGATGATTATGATAAAATTAAAATTGCCAGTATGCGATCATACGATGAGGATTCGGTTTGTCGAGGCGAGATACCCTGGAGCAACTCACGACTCCTTGATTTTTAAAATGTCCGCTTAGCACACTTTGCTAAGAAGCAATTATGAGAATGGGGACAAAAATTCAAGATAATTAGGTAAATTATTAGTTGGTATGCATCTAGATTATGTTTTCAAACTATGTACTTTGTAAGGTGATGCTGGGTACGCGCTAGAGAAACTTTTGATGACGCCTTTTCGACAGCCCACTCCGGGAAGTAGCGAAACCCGATATAACGAGCTGCATTCTATAGGGCGCAACATGATCGAAAGGACAAATGGTATCCTGAAGAATCGGTTTCGCTGCCTGTTGGGCGAACGCATATTTATATTCGATCGATATCGAAGTTGTCGATTCGATCGAGAATTGGTATTATGTAAGTCGATCGAGAGCGCTGTTCAGTAATACCATATGCATGTCGTAAGAAAAGAATTTTCATGTTAATATTGTGAATGAAAATGGTCGGTGAATTCGATTCGCTTTCAACGTACAGTCATAATTGTGTTTGAAATTCAAAAAGTGTTTTATATTTGAAAATTTGCAAAGTGCAGTAAACGATATGACATCAACGGAGATATTTTTTGATGAATCAGAAGAAGAACGCGAGGACTCAATCCAAATGCAACGAAGGAAAAGGAGGTTTTTAAGGGATGTTTCAAACCCTCAGAAAATGAATAACTCAGAGTAAGTGTGAATTTTTGAGTTTTTTTGAACGAAAAATAATAGAAAGTAGTTTTATATGGTGTTTCAGATTGACAAAAGAAGCATTCGTAATGCTTCTGGAGTTACTTGAAGAAAAAGATGTCAAGCCGATCGACAGCAGTTCCGGATATGGTGAAGTTGGCAGCTGCGCTTCGTTATTTCGCTGAAGGAGGCTATCAACGCGGGGCTGGAAATAACTACCATGTAGCCCTTGCACAGCCGACAATGAGTGTGGTCCTACAAGTAGTCTGTAATGCCATTGAATCCCACATCTGTCCGAATTGGATTACATTCAATTCTACTGCAGCAGAAAAGGACGTAGCGAAACTGCATTTTTACGATAAGTGCAGATTCGCCGGCATCATAGGATGTGTCGATGGGACACACATTCGCATCGTAAAATCTGGCGACGACGTGCAACATTTATATTACAACAGGAAAGGATACCACAGTTTGAATGTAATGCTTGTAAGTACTATAAAGGTGCCTTCAGTGGATGATTATGATAAAATTAAAATTGCCAGTATGCGATCATACGATGAGGATTCGGTTTGTCGAGGCGAGATACCCTGGAGCAACTCACGACTCCTTGATTTTTAAAATGTCCGCTTCGCACACTTTGCTAAGAAGCAATTATGAGAATGGGGACAAAAATTCAAGATAATTAGGTAAATTATTAGTTGGTATGCATCTAGATTATGTTTTCAAACTATGTACTTTGTAAGGTGATGCTGGGTACGCGCTAGAGAAACTTTTGATGACGCCTTTTCGACAGCCCACTCCGGGAAGTAGCGAAACCCGATATAACGAGCTGCATTCTATAGGGCGCAACATGATCGAAAGGACAAATGGTGTCCTGAAGAATCGGTTTCGCTGCCTGTTGGGCGAACGCATATTACATTATGCCCCGGAGAAGGCCAAACAAATAGTTAACGTGTGTGTAGCCCTACACAACATATGTGTGCATCACAACATCGATTTTGTGCACGACAACGATATTATGGAAGGAGACGATGATGTTCCCGATATAGAGGATTCACCAGAGGCCTGCCAAATCAGAAACGTAATAATGGAGTCACTGATAAATTAAAACAAGCCGCGAGGTGCGACCCTTGAGGTCCACACGGTCAACTTCCCAGTAATATCTACATAAACATCAATAGCATTACAACAATGAGAGGTAATAGTAACAGGAATGAGTTAATATGCATCATATCGTCTACGGGAGGGTCCATTGATTATGTAAGGTTTTTGGTCGATGAGGACAGATTGAATATTCACGCGGATCAATCGGTGGGGGCCTTTTTGGCGTTGAAAAATTTTGTAGGTTTTCAAAATTTAAGCAATTTTTTTAAATTAAAAGAATATAAAAACGATTAAAAATCTGCTCAAATTATGCAAATATCGTAAAACTTTGATTGAATTTACAACATTTTTTTAGAATAATAGATATATAGTAATAGCACTCGTATGAACCCTCTTTACATGGTAACTTTGAATGTTTTTTTTTATTTTTTATTTAGTTTTTTCATAATCATGGCATAAAATGCTTGCCGGTTTCTCTCCAAAAACTGATAAGAATGTATAAATTTTATAAACTGGATCACTGTGCTGTGCAAATCAAAATAAAAAATTTTTTCTATGAAAAAACCATAATTTTTCGTATTTTCTGCTATTAAATTAAAAAAACGGCTAAAACGAATTTTTATAATGTTAAAAACTTCACAAAGATGTTAATACACGTCAACTGACCCCTTAATGATGCAAATATTATATCTGGTTCGTGAGATATAGTGAATGATAAAAATGACCTTGTAAATCATGATGACTTTTAATGATTTTTTATTTTTCATTTATTATTTTTTTACGTAATCATGAGGAAAAATTTTGATAAAGTTTTTGCGAACAATGTTTGGAATATATAAATTTTATAAACATTGATTACTAAGACTTGACAATAAGGTCAAAAATTTATTGTTTTTGAAAAAAACCTAAGTTTTGCACTTTTTTGCAAAAACTTGAAAACCGCTCCAAGAATTTTTTTAAAATTTGATACAATCACACAAACGTTAATATGCGTCGATTGACACCTTGTTCAAAAAAATCGTATGTTTTGTTCGCGAGATATAGCGCATGACAGAAATGACCTTCAAACGTTCAAAACAGCAAACCCCCCCGACCGAAGTTTCCCAAAAACTAATCAGCTCTTAATATTGCAAAGACGCTTTGATTGACACCTTAACGAAGTCGATAAGTTTTTGTTTACGTGAGCTATGCTCGTAGAAAAAAGTGTCCACGAACGTACGTACGTACGTACGTACACACACACACATACATCTCCCTTTCTAAAAACACTTTATTTATACTCTATAGACCTCAAAACGTAAAGAAAAGTTGAAAATTTCAATTTCGATTTTCGAGGCGATTACAAGAACTTCCCATATACTGGGAAGTTAATAAAGGCATATATTCGCATAAATGTTTGCTTTTCTTATGTTTACTTTAGGCACACCCTTAACACATTAATTTTTACTGTACATGCATAATAAATTCCAGCTGCACTAATTCGAGCTGAAGCTGCAGGAGCTGCTCTTTAATCCGCAGCTTATCTAGACGGTGTTGCTTTTTGTCGGCCAATTCAGCTTCTAATATTTCAACTTTCCGCTTTTTTAGGCTTTTTTGCGTCGTGAATGTTGTTGGAGTGGTGCAAATATTTTTGCCATCCAGGTCGAACACATTTCCGTTAGGAATTAGCGCAGTTTTTAAATTCAGTAAATTCGCCACGCACTCCTCGATGGCAGACAACGTAATCGTCAAGTTTGGTCCACCTCCTGTTGCTTTTCGCTCTGCGTTTATGCGGACCATCTGTTTTCTTGTATTGAATTTAAGATCGGTCCACACCTATATGAGAAGTTGATGTTAATCGGAATGTCGTAATCATCAAAACAGCAAATTTCCTTTTGCCATCCACTTCCGTCTCGTATTGGCGGGCGCAAACTATTTAAGTTCACAGCGATGTCCTCCCACTGATTGATTGATTTACCATGTCGGAATAGATCAATTATGACTTGCGAAATTTGCTTTATCCAAGATCACTGAGTTCCTAATAAAAGTTTCCTTCTTGAGAATAATAGTTTGTACTCCAGTTGATTTGTTCATTGCATTACCTTGTCTTTATATACGTTCTGTGTATCATTTCCAAATAGGTTTATATATGAAAGTTGAAGTTTTTGTTTTCTAAAACGATTATTTCATTTGTGTCAAAATTGATTCTACTCTAAAAGTCGTCAACTTTATTGTCCTTCCATTTATAAAGTCGGTTTTCATGAGATTTTCTCAACAATGTCTATAGAATAAAAGATATCACTTAATATAATTTGTATAAACCGTTTTTACATTGTGACTTTTAATGATTTTTTTTGTAATCATGTAACTTAAATGAACTTATTGAATGTTTAGGATTATGTCTGGAAATGAAGAGAAGAAGGAACTGTTATAACTTGTATACTTCAAACATTTCGTCAAGAAAATCCATCCTTTCTGATTTGAAATTTTAAGTTATTTTGAATTCGAAACCTGCGTAAAATGCCTAGAGGTAAGTACAACCGGCAAAAACTCAAAATCATTCTTTAGACCATAGCATAAAGAATATATAGCACGGATACTAGAGCCAAATGGTCGCAACTCTGTTATCCACTTGTTCTTTGACGGGCAAGCTAAGAAACGAAAACCAGAATGCTCTCTCTGAAAGAGAGATAATTTTACATATTTTGTTCCATGTTTTTTGACAAATCGGAGTGTCCGTGATATATATTCTTTATGCTATGGTCTAGACAACTGTTAGGTTATATGATTGTGGCAAGCGGTGGCATGTCACCTGCATGTAGCGACTGAAGTCCAGTCAAATGCTCCTGATTTGACATCAATTGTGCAATTTGTGGCCAATTAATCAGTGGCTTAAGTTCAAGTTTCTGGGCTCGCAGCCCCAAACTTCTGGGGGCCCCATATCTCCCAAACCATGGCTCCCACTCAAAAAGTGTGTATGGCATGTATATAGTAATAAATTACATTTGCAGCAAATTGTGCATTACTTCCAAGGGGTATCAATAACAAAAAAGAAACATGCCAAAAACGATCCTCGGAAAGAGGCGATCATCTTTCGAGTGTCACAACGTCTTTGTTTTCACTTTTAGTGCGAAACACGTAGGTTATTCATTTGAAGACAATTTTGTCACAAGTTGTTTGTGATGTTATTGTTTTAATCACAATTCACTGGCAGGAGTTCTTGCATCCCAAAAGGGGATGACTCCAGTTAAAAATTCAATTTTAAGTCAAATAAACGGCGTGAGGTGAGGACTATCCATCTTTTGGAAAAATGCATGAAACATTTTGATTGTCGCTAAAAAAAGGAGCATAACGTCAAGCGTAAGTGCTGAAATCGGTAGGAATTTTGTTGTCAATATATAAACTCAATTATTTAATTTTATTGAAAAAATTATTATTCTGCAATATTTTTTCGCATCAATCGGCTTTTGATGTCTGTTTTGTGTATGGACTAGCTGCAATGTGAAGTGGTTATGGATTGCTTCATTTTATCATTTTATAGCATTGACTAGGCAGTTTAAGACGTGGATTCAAATCTCGTTAATTCAGCTCTTGGAAGAAGTAAACATTCTATTTTTACTTTCTGGGCGAAACAATTCGAACGTCCCTTTTCCAAATCACAAAAGACCAGTTCCGTCACAAAACATAAAGCAGCTGAAGCTTAGCACACACAAGTTGATAGTGAACATATTTAGTTTCTTCTTGCCTTTTCCGCCTGTGATACTTTCTGTGTTCCATTTAATTTAGAAAATATGGAACATTTAACTTCATTAAAAAAGAATCCGGCTCTTGATTTGATAAAAAGAAATCTTTCAGCTGGAAAATAAAGACTTCGAAATACTTACAGTTATTGGAGACCGTTTTTAAATTGCTCTCTACGGTCATGATAAATTCAATAAATTTATTGATTCTCATCAATAGAGAGGATTCACAACATCAATGGCAAAGAATAAATTTAATCTCTTTTTGGTTTCACACGCACACGATCTAGCTTGATTGCATACTTTTCGGGCATACCAACCAGCACAAACCTGACTTGGATGATTCAACGATTTATGTTCCTGGGGTTGGAAAAGAAATTCACGAATGTAGCTATCTGTACAAAGTAGCAAACCACCTGCTCCTCTCGAGCTGCTAAAATTAAAACTTTGCAAATGCCAAACAAAATGCGGCACAGCTCATGGATGTCAAAAGGCAGAACCTAGCTGTTCAGTAATTTTTTTTGCATAATAGTGATAAAACTTGCTCGAATGAAGACATTACTATCCATTTATTCGACGAAGAAAGCTTGGACTATCAAACACTAAAGGCTATAAATGCACATCTTCCTCTTAGGGAATGCTTGAAGCAAATGAAAATATTAATTTTATTGATCCACAACTAAACCAAATGGGTAGTAAGTGACGTACCTTCGAACCGGATTTTGTATGGGTGGGAACCACTTTTTCAATCACGTCTTTTCAAGATAACGAATGATGGGGACAGGGTGAAGCCTTGCACGCACATTTTCTGGGGCACTGTATCAAAATTAGCTTAATGTATTACGAACCCAATGATCTTCAATACGCCGTGTTACTGTACGTTATTTGTGCCAAAGGCAAGCCGAATGATGGGTGAAGAGAAACAGGCAGCAATTTTAATGGTAATTGCCATCCATGCTGAATTCTGATACTAACCTTAATGCATTACGAAAAGCATCCAATCAACTTCAGACACATGTACGTTGAGATGTGTTTAAATACCCATGTTCGGACAGAGGTATTGTAGTAGATATAACTATGTACTAATTTTCTTAAGCGAGACAGCGAGACAGTCTTCCAGGAGTTCATTAATTCAGGAGGTTAAAACATCTCAAGTCTTTTTTGAAGGTAAACGAATGATGGTAAAGAGGACGATCAACCTGTATGAGGCCGATACGTGTTTTTATTCTAATTAAAGGTATTTACTCAAGGTTGACCGTCAACAGGTGCTTCTTTCGTGTAGAGATGTATCATAAATGATCAAGTACGGCAGGCTATGCGTTGTAGGTAACGGCAGGTTAATCGTTTTTTTCTTGTTGGTTGCTGGGGTACTGTAGATTTGAGGGTGAATATCGTTAAAATAACGCTTCCGCATTCTTGCCTTCCGCATTTTTTATGATACATATTTTACACTATATTGCGAAATGTAGTAATTAAGTGGTATGGCCCAATTTGCAAAGTAAATTAATTAGCTTCATGAGAAAATGACGTTTGGTTAACACGGCCGGTAGCACAGACTACATGCATATGCTTGCAATTTGTACATTGGACGGCGTGGAAAAATTTGTATAAAAATTTGTGGCTGGTACCATGGATTATCATAAATTGTCGGACAGCACTCTGATAGGTTATCAGAAAGGTAATGGTTTTGATTTTTAAATTACTGTATTTTTATATATTAATTTTTCTCTCTATTTTTGTTTACAGCAATATTATAATTTTTGGTAAATTGCGGCCCCACAATTCCTATTTTACAGCTGACTTAAGTTAGCTTAGCATGAATTTTAAAGAGATTACACTAAGACGTGTAACATTAGAAGAATATCGCAACAGATATTCTTCTAATCAGATTACTAGTGAAGTAATTTCTGGAAGAAAACCAGCGACCCTAGATCTCTAACGGCCGCAAAAAGTTTTGGCTGGGGTTGGAATAGCCGAGCAACGTGAGGAAGCTGCCTCAGGAGCCACAGCAGAGGAGAATAAACAGCCTGTAGAAGCGAGGAGGACGTAACCTCTCCCTGGGCTTCAACCCCTGACAGTTGAAGAGCTGCAAAGACGGTTGCAGCGCAAAAGGTTCGTGCCTGAACCTTCGGCAACGCAGCCCCCCCAAAAATAGAAGAAACATTTAATCTTTTGGTGAATAATAGAAACTCATCCAGCTCTAATGATGTTCAACAAGAATGTGTTGGTGAAGGTAATCAACAAGGGGGTAGCTCAAGCGATATATCAAGATCGTTTCAAATAATTTCCAGGAAAGAGAAGCAATTTAAAAAATTCAACGTCACAGGTGTCACCTTAAGTTTTCAGATAAAGGACTTCACCAATATAGCTGTTGATCCTTTAAGTGCTTTAGAAAAAATATTTGAGCTTTAAAATAACACTCCCAAAATCACCGCACGTTAAACCCATATGGTCGAGTTTAAAGCCTGTTCAGGAAATTAATGGGAAATACATAATGGGTCTTATAGCAAATGTCAACCAATCAAACACTAAATTTCTTTCGGATGATATCATACAGTTCCATGCGGATGTCGTAAACATTCCTTTCGGTGGGGGGCGTATAAATAAAAATTACACAGATAATGATGAACTTTTAAAAAGGAAAAAAGTTTTAGTGGATGCGGGTAAAACCACTAAAGCTGACGATCTTTCATGTTTACCAAGGTGTATTTGTTACGCAATGGAAATGGTTGAGGGTAATATAAACCGTGTTAATAATTCAGTCATTTTACAATGTTTGGATTTGAAGGCTGATCAATTGTGTAAAAATGCCAAAGTGGTAATCAGTGAGAATGGATGCTACATCCCAGATCTTTTTAAATTTCAAAAATACTTATGTGGGTATCAAATTGTTGTTTTCGATAATATTCGAGATCCGAGTTCCATCCTTTTTAAAATTCCGCTACAGGATATAACAGCAAAAAAAATTTACCTCTTCTATTTCGAGAGTACAAAACATTTTTACGTCATAAAATCGGTCACCGGATTGTTTTCCAAAAGTTATATTTGTAACTATTGCGATAAAGTTTCAAATCATTCGTTTCATAAATGTGAAATGAAATGTTCGTACTGTATCACATTCCCACCCTGCGTGTATGTATCACAGATGGTTGACTGTAGCGAGTGTAATCGTGGGTTTAGAGGACCGCTATGTTTCGCTAGCCATCCAGATAAAAAGTTCAGAGGAAAAACTGTATGTGACACTTTCAAGATATGTGTATTTTGCACAAAATTTATAAATTTTACATACAGGAAAGGACTCAAACATCAATGTGACGAATACTTCTGTCAGATGTGTTCAAAAATACAACCGGCCCAACATAACTGTTTTATAAAGCCCTACATAGGTAGAAAGGATAAAAAGTTTCTCATCATAATTTTTGATTGTGAAACTACTCAAGACGGCCTGTATGGAGACAGTTATTCAACTTTTGTACATGTTGCAAATCTAATTGTAGCACAACATGTTTGTCATCTTTTTAATCAATTATGCGAACGTTAAACAACCGGGATCTGGAAATTATGTTTGTCACAATTTTTATCAAGATGAAGATATTAAACAACCATGTGATACATGTGGTGTCAGACATCATATATTTGAAAAAAGTGATCAATCCTCTGTTGTGCAGAGGTTTCTAGACTATTGTTTAATATCCAGACCTTATGTGAGCAACGTATATTGTTATGCACATAATTTACAAGGCTATGATGGTCATTTCTTGATTTCGGAGTTAATAGCTAGAAAAAAACATATTGAACCTTTAATGAATGGAACCAAAATTATGAAGTTGACATATGAACACGTTTCATTTGTTGACTCTTTAAATTTCCTGCCGTTTCCACTTTCTAAGTTTCCACAAGTTTTCGATATTGAAGACAATGCTAAAGGTTACTATCCTTATTATTTCAATACGGAGGAGAATATAAATTTTATCGGTAAATACCTACTACAAGAAATGTACGGTTTTAATACAATGAAACCTAAAGAAAGGATGGCCTTTTTAAATTGGTACAATACAAAAACACAAGATATTTTCAATAATAGAAATGAGTTGTTGCGATATTGTGTAAATGATGTTGATATTTTACGACGAGGATGTATAAGGTTTATGGATGAATTTATTAAAATGACAGATATGAACCCCTTAATAGAAAGTCTCACAATTGCATCGACATGTATGCTAGTTTTTCGGAAAAAATATCTTGAAAAAAATATCGTGGGCTTAATACCTAAAAGAGACTATTTCAAAAGTAAAACACATTCCGTAATTTCTTGCAAGTGGCTGGCTTGGGAAAATTCACGAACTAGCGGCTTGATAATCTCCGCAGACAACAATGGTGAGTTAAAGTTGGATAAGTGTGGATTCTATGTCGACGGCTTTCATAAAGAATCAAATACTGTCTTTGAGTTCTTTGGCTGTTATTATCACGGTTGTAGAGATTGCTTTAAATTTCAAGAAACGACTGAAAATAGCGCGTTGGTTTTAGAAACAATAAATCAAAGACATGAAATCACACAAAGACGTATCGAGGCGATAAGGAGAAATGGATATAATCTGGTATATTCGTGGGAGTGTGAATTTGAAAAAGTACTAAATAAAGACTGGGTTTTAAATAAAAAATTGCGGGAATATTAAAATGATATAATGCCACCACTATGTGTGCGTGATGCTGTATTTGGAGGTCGGACTAAGGTATTCAAATTATACCATAAAGCAAAAGATGGAGAGGCAATACGTTATTTAGACTTTACCAGTCTGTACCCGTATATCAACAAATACGCACCGTACCCCATAAAGCATCCTGAGATATTTCGAAATGACAATATACCTCCTATACATGAAATTTTTTCAATGCATGGTTTCATTAAATGCGATGTTATTGCTCCCAATACCCTTCTCATTGCTGTGTTACCCTTGAAAAACAACAATAAATTGTATTTCACACTCTGTAAAAAATGTGCCGAGAAGAATAAAGTTTCATGTTGTGATCATTCAAATGAGCGAAAACTCACAGGTACATGGGTAATTCCTGAAATAGCCTTAGCTGTAGAAAGAGGGTACAAAGTCATGAAAGTATATGAAGTATGGAAATATGAATAGACCGTGTACAACCCTAATGCAAAGACTGGCGGATTATTTACTGAATACGTTAATAATTTTTTGAAAATTAAACAAATGGCTAGTGGCTGGGGTAATGAATATAAAACAGATGAACTTAAAGATAATTTTATTGAATCATACGAAAGGCGGGAATGTATTGTTCTTGATAAAAACCAAATTCAAAAAACTCTGGTCGACGTTATATTGCCAAACTTTGTTTAAACTCATTGTGGGGCAAGTTCGGTCAAAAGGATGATCAAACAAACACTAAAGTCATTAATAATTTCAAACAATTTTGTGAGCTTCTCTAATCACCAGGTGTAGAAATTTGTACAATTTACCCGGTTGATAATGATAACATGTGGGTTACATGGAATATGTAGAGGAAAATTTGAGAACTTTGCCACATGCAAACATACCTATCGCAGCTTATACAACGGCACTGGCTAGAATTAAATTATACGAACTATTGGAAAAACTGGGTTCATCGATTCTCTACTGTGATACAGACATTGTGATATTTGTGGATAGTAAAGACAAACCAATAAATTTTCCGATCTCTGACTTCCTGGGTGATCTGACCAATGAGGTGGCATGCTATGGTTCTGATGGTTATATATCGGAATATGTGAGTACAGGACCTAAGACATATGGTTTAAAAATTGAAACTGAACATGATCCTGAACATGTGGTTAAATGTAAAGGCATAACTCTTAATTTCGAAAACTCAATAGTTGTAAATTTTGAATGTTTAAAATCTTGTGTTTTGGAAGATGATTTATCTGATGGCGTACATGTGACGACCGAACGTAAAATCAAGCGGAAGCGTCCAGGTGTTGTTGTATCAGAACCCGAAAAAAACTCCTGAGATTTACTTTTGACAAAAGAGTTGTGTCGGATGAATATTTCTCTTATCCTCATGGTTTTAAAAGATGTAGACCAAACAATTGAGATAATATTTAAAAGTTTTGTAGAAAGAATAAATATTATCCATTTTTATTGTATTAAAATTTTATATTTGCATTTTATAGTTTAGATATTCATATCATGTAAATAAGTTGTTAAGTGATATTTACCTTGTTATGAAATTAAACAATTACTTTTAGACCATATGATGAAATTCGAATAGTTGTTAAATATAAGTACCAGTACTCTAAACATTTCTTTCATTCCATTACTAGTCTTGCAACCATCAGATATGGCACATATTAATGTAGATATCCAGTTTGTGTGTGGAAATAACGGGCAATATTTTGCGAAAGAGCTTGCTGTCCTACAATTCGGATCACTTATACCACCAATGTATCATTTTTCACCACCGTATCCACACCAGGAGTTATCTTTTAAGGGCTGCAAACAGAACGACTTTGACGTGGATAACATTAACGGTTTGCACTGGGATGATGTCAATATCAATTACACCAGTCTACCAGATATATTTGAAAAATATGCTACATCGACGATCTATGTAAAAGGTGAGATGAAAGAGAAGTTTGGGAAAAAATATCTACCATCAACATATATAATCCAGTTGCAATGACCAAAACTTAGCGAACTAAATAAGCACCCCTTGTGTCGTCTTTACCCTCGAATATGAGATTGTAATTTGTGATCTCGTTCAGCTCCTCAACCTGACGTTGTTTTTTATTTTCTCCGAGAATCTTGGCGGAAGAAAACAGAAGGTCCCGTCTACCAAATGTACAGTGATGCGTGCTCCATACTGCGTGGTTATCAATTGAAAACATTTAATTCTGTATTTTTTTCCTACGTCCAATGTAGCAATTGCAACATGTTGTTCAGGGGTATAGTTGCAAATGTTGTCTAAAAGTGCCACGGCTTTCTGAAAGGAAAATTTGAAAGTAGACCTCAGCTATCAAACTTAGTTGTATTTCCTACCATTTTCAAAGTTAAAGTAGAATTTTATCGGGCTGCAATTTACAAAATTGGATTTTATCTGTAACAGGAAATCAAAAATTAATTATGAATAATATATATATATATATATATATATATATATATATACATATATATAACAAATTATCTATATATATATATATATATATATATATATATATATATATATATAGATAATTTGTTCACCAACTCTTAATGTTGTAAGTATCCGCAGATATTTCACAGCGCCGAATTCCTGGCAGTATGTTCGCTAGAAATTTCAGTTATGACTTTACTGTGTAGTTTTCCTGCAATTTATATCATTTTTTCCACCCCGGGCGATCATAATCCACCTCGGTGATCATAACTTGATCACGTCATTTTATTATGAAGCTAAATAATTCACTTTGCAAATTGGGCCATACCACTTGATTACTACATTTCGCAATATAGTGTAAAGTATGTACAACACAAAATTCATCAAGAATGCGGAAAACAAGTCGTTATTTTAATGATATTCACCCTCAAATCTACAGTTCCCCAGCAAACAACAAGAAAAAAACGATTAACCTGCCGTTACGTACAACGAATAACCTGTCGTTACGTACATGATCAATCCTGAAACATCTCTACACGAAAGAAGCACCTGTTGACGGTCAACCTTGAGGAAATACCTTTAATTACAATAAAACACACATCATTCGTTTGTCTTCAAAAAAGACTTGAGATATTTTAACCTCCTGAATTAATGAACTCCTGGTAGACTGTCTCGCAGTATTAAGAAAATTAATATTATAGTTATATGTACTACAATACCTCTGTCCGATCATGGGTATTTAAACACATCTCAACGTACATGTGTCTGAAGTTGATTGGATGCTTTTCGTAATACATTAAGGTTAGTATCAGAATTCAGCATGGATGGCAATTACCATTAAAATTGCTGCTTGTTTCTCTTCACCCATCATTCGGCTTGCCTTTGGCACAAATAACGTACAGTAACACGGCGTATTGAAGATCATTGAGTTCGTAATACATGAAGCTAATTTTGATACAGTGCCCCAGAAAATGTGCGTGCAAGGCTTTACCCTGTCCCCATCATTCGTTATCTTGAACAGACGCTACATATATTCAACCTGGCCAGAAGGTAAAATTGCATTTATGTAGGAAGGAAAATTTGCGCACACGGCATTTCATGAATATTTTGCCGTCAGCCTTTCATGACGCCCTAGTAATCCATTTCACAAAAACTCAATCGATTCTCCTTTCTAACACACCCTACACCCCTAGCAACCAACCGACTGGGTCCACAGCATCGCTCAACGCCTCGCAAATAGCACTTTTAATGTATTTTCATCTGTTCGCCATGCAAATCTAACAATACAAATCACTGCGACACACCTGAACAAACCTCTACACCCTTCTACCAAACACGCTCAGCAACCCCTCACAACACAACACAAATCACCGCCACACACCTGAACAAACCTCTACACCCTTCTACCAACACAAATCACCGCATGCCACCTGACAACCCCAACCAACCAACCGCAACACCCCTCTTACAAACCTTACGACCGTACCCCAGACTCAAAATGGCACTGATTCCCCATCTAAACCCCTCATAACCACGTACACCAAGACCCAACCTCCACTGATTGGATGTGATTGAAAAAGTGGTTCCCACTCATACAAAACCCACTTCGAAGGTATGTCACTTACTACTCAAATGAAAAAACTTTGAAAATTGACTAACAATAGTCTGTGTATTAGGCATATTAAAGAAACTACATGTGGATTTGTAGAAAAGAATAACATAACAAAGTCATTGAAGTAAAATCTGAATACTACGCGGTTAACAAAGAAGTTTTTGCACTCTAAAGATGATCCCCTATTTTCTTTCATGCTATGTTACTTTTTTATCATTGATAATACTTAAAATAAGTGTTTGCACAAGTTGCTGCAAATTTAATTTTATACAAAACTTTTGGGTGGGAGACCAAACAAAAAACATTTTGTTGCTATATATATATATATATATATATATATATATATATATATATATGTATTTATGTATATATATATATGTATGTATATATATATATATATATATATATATATATATATATATATATATATATATATATATAGGGTGTTTCTGAGTTGATGGCATTAAATGAAACCACGGAATCCTTGAAGGGGGGAGTAACCACGCTCCTTACCCACAGCCTCGCACGTGTAAACCGTCGTAACTATTTTATTTTTATGTGTAGACTTTTGAAAAATAATGTATTTGATAGCATGTCAATGTTTCTTTTTAGAAATGTATTAACAAGTGCCCCCAATGCTGCCAGTTTTACACGAAAAAATGAGAAACTTAAAACAACCGGGGAAAAAATGTTAATTTTGTCTTTCGCGACCGTGTTGAACGCTAAAGTGATATCCTAACCTATAAAAATGATAATCATGACAGAAATCCTTACTTTCTGCTTGAATACTACCGAAGAAAAAGGTTGCCAATTTTCCTTTGTTTCCTTCGAAAAATAGAAAACTCATAATTTGTGTGATTCCTCGGAATTAGCCAAACGTCATAAAAATTTTATTATCTACCTGGCATAATCCCACAGTGGAAAGATTTTTAAGTGATTGGTTTTCTTCATACCATTTGTTGAACCTGCTTCAGTATTGAAGGGTTTTTAAGTTGAGATAATTAAAATCCGACGTTTTGAGGATGACATAAAGTTAATGTTTAATAATTAGCACCTGATAATACAAAGGAGTATAAATGTTGTGTCGAAATGCTGCATAACTTAGTCGAATCGTCAATTGAAAAGAATCAAGGAGTGCTTATTTCTAAACATATACAATCATGGCTAACTTTATCAACGAGGGATATGCTGACTTGCATTACGATGGCAATGCCGCATGTGCACAGGAGGAATATCAAACGAGGTATCCGACCCGACGATTACTAGATACCAGAACCTTCATGATACTGCATAGGAACCTACCAGTGTTTGGAAGTTTCCAACCGCAGCGTTTGGACAACCGACCAGGGACGCCAATTAGGAGGAGCGCATACTATCCACAGTACGCAACGAACCAGACGTATCTACTCGCAAGCTAGCTTTGCGGCTGGGCTTATCGGCGACCACAACTTGGAGAGTTTTAAGCAAGAAAAGGATGCGCCCTTTCCATTTTCAACCCGTGCAAGAGTTACTTCCCGAGGATTACGTGAAAAGGGTGAGTGGCTTATCGAGCGGGATCGAATAGACTCCAACTTCACTAGTAACATTTTTTGGACAGACGCGTCACATTTTCCAAGGGATGGTGAGTAGTAAGTGACGTACCTCAGAGCCGGTTTTTGTATGGTTGGAACCGGCATTTTCAATCTTTTTCAATCAGAGTAGCGAGTGGCTTGGGTTACCACGTTTGTATGGCTGGGATAGAGTGCCTTAGTCTTGGGTGTACGGAGGAACGGGTGCTGAGATTGTGGTTTTGTATCAGGTGTGTGTCGTTGATTTGTTGTTTGGAGGAGGGGTGTTGCGGTTAGTTGGTTGGGGTTGTCAGGTGGTGTGCGGTGATTTATGTTGGTAGAAGGGTGTAGAGGTTTGTTCAGGTGTGTGGTGGTGATTTGTATTGCGTTGTGAGGGGTTGCCGAGCGTGGTTGGTAGAAGGCTATGGAAGGTCTGGGTTAGGGCTGTGATTTGCACTGTTGGTAGAAGGGTGTTGTGGTTGGTTGGTTGCGTCAGGCCGTGGTAGGGTGTGGAGGATCAGGTGTGTGGTTGTGATTGGTAGAAGGCTATAGAGAATCGGTGTCTTGCGGATGTTTGGTTGCGTCAGGCCGTGGTAGGGTGTGGAGGAGCAGGTGTGTGGTGTGTGCTGTTAATTGGCGGCGCTGTTAAAAGGCAATAGCAGATCAGGTGGTTGGCGAAGATTTTGAAACGTTGATGGAAGGCTACAGAGGATCGGGGTGTTGCGGTTGGGTGCGTCAGGTAGTCTTAGGTGGTAGAAATAGGGTCAGATGTTTATGCTGTAGTTTGTGAGATGTGTCATGTGTTGGGAGATGTTGTGTGCATAACTGGTTGGTTGTTAGGAGGCTTAGAGTACGTTAGAAAGGCTGCTAAAGTCAATTTTTGTAAAATGGTGAAACATGCGCGCAGAAAACCAGACAGAAAAACCCCATACCCATACCCTGTACCTTCAAGTGCGAATTCAACTTGAATTACGATCGTACCAGCAGAAGAGTGCATACAATTAATTCGCTTACGAATCAACAGAGAGACTTGCAAAAGAAACTATATTAATGTATGTAGGTATGTATGTTCGAACTCAACTTGAATTTCGATCGTACCAGCAGAGGAGTGCATACAATTAACTTGCTTACGATGAGCTCCTTGTAATATCGATATGTAATATCTGCAGCTATAGATGTTTGTTCAAACTCAGCTTGAATTTCGATCGTACTAGCGTTGTAAAATGGTGAAACAGACGCGCAGAAAACCAGACAGAAAAACATAGATGCACCTTCATGTGCGAATTCAACTTGAATTTCGTTCGTTTGCGCTACCGAGCATGTTAATTCAAGTTTTCCTTCAAGCGAAGCAACGATTGATGGTTGCAGGTTAAAGCCTTGCACGTACATTTTCTGTGGCTCTGTATAAAATTTAGCTTAATGTAATATACACCCTTTGATTTCAATACGCCGTATTGCTGTACTTATTTGTGCGAACGAAGGATGAAAAGAAGTGTGAAATGTTAATGGTAATAGCCATTCATACTGATTCCAGCGTATCATCAATAGCTGCATATTGATTAACTCGCTTACGAATCAACAGACTTGCGAAAAAAGAAATATTATTGGAAAGATTTCAATATCACCTGCATCTTAAACTGAAATGGATGACGTCAGGGAGGATCCTAAACGGCCTGTTGTGGAGTTGTTGTCGAATGTTACGCGTCATGAGTTGAATGCAGGTGAAATGGAATGATACGAAATGGCGTAATCCACAATTAAACTGTGTGTATGCCAATTAGAAGATGCTTTATACTTGCTTACGCTTGCTTGATGCGCTTGAGGCAAGAATCGCTGGACATGAAAAGACCTGTATATTGAACCAACTGAGGGTGAGTGTAATTAGTGTCTGCGGAAAAAATGTGTTTTAAGCAGGGCATATTTAATTACTTTACACGTGTGGTGTAGGTGCAGGTTAAGACTGATGGTTGAATGCTTTTGTGTTGCGGATCGCGTATTCGTTCTGTATATTGAAATTATCTGAGGGTGAATATAATTAGCTCGTGTGGAATCATCTGCTATTGAGTTTGCAATCACTCACCCGTATTACCCTTTTGTGCTCGTAGACAGTATGAAAGTGAAGGGTTGCAGTCAATTATCACGCAGAAGTTTTTGAAGTCTTTTGAAAGAAGTTGGGACACGAAAAATATGGTGAGTAATAATATTACATACATACTGGTAATGTTTCTTTTTAATCCTTTGTTCTTTTTTCCAGAAAACTGTAGAAGTGTTGAACAATGTATGCGAGTACAGTCCGGATCAACACGTAGCACTTGTTGCTTTGGAACACGGAAAGAAATATAGAGTTAAATGTTTTCGTTTGCTCAACACGCAATATGGATCACGCCTCACCGTACACTTAACCAATGGAACCTTTTGTTTTCTTCCACCAAGATTCTCAGAGAAAATAAAAAAACAGCGTCAAATTAAGGATCTTCACGATATTGCGGAAAACTATCTGATTTTCCAAGGTACAGATGACACTAGAGGTGGATATTTAAAAATAAAATTGGTTCAGCATAACAACGATGAATTTGAATAAAGAGTCGCTTTTGCCATACAGCATTGTTTTATTTCTATTTCACATTTTTCCATTTCACATCAGTGTAAGAAGAAATAAAAGACTGGTTGGAATGTTATTTATAATTTTTACTTAAATATCTCTTTCAAAACTTTTCATTTTTCAGTTTATAATAGAAACACATTAATTTTTAATTCTGCCGAAGATTTTTTCCACATTACAGCATTCACAGGTATCTAGTCCGGATTCGGCGTTGTCAGAAAACCAAGGGCAAGATTTGTAATGTGATCCGTGAATTGATGTGCCATACGGTATCGTTGAATACAGCTTTAGTGTGTTGATATCCTTTAAAAGCTTCTCACGATGGTCATCCAGAAGTACATCCTCGTAATCCGCAACAAAATCTTCAAATTTACGCAGTTCTACCGTGCAAGACATCTTGTTTGTCTGAAGGTTGTTTCTAAACTGACTATGTTAAATGCAAAAACCTCTCATTAAAAATTTTCCCCCTGAACTTTTTAGAAAGAACAGGGGCTATAATTTCATTTAGTTGTGAAATACGCTGGTGAAACCTAACTCTGCCACGAGCATGTATTTCCCACTCCCCTTTACGACTAATGCGATACGCATAGTTCCAGGCTATCATGCATCTAATGCAAGCTATATCGGTGAATTAACATTGTTTTCCATTTTAGCAGACTGTAACAGACTTTTAGCAAGGTTTCACACTACGTCTTTTATATCTATCCATGAATTATGCGCTGAAGAAAAACCGAGCCATTTTACAAGAACACGATTTTACTCTTTTTTTTAAATTTTCTCGACAAGGTAAACATCAGGGTGCTTTACCTTTGATAATTCTAACTCATAGAAACCGGGTATGCGTAAGCTTGCCGATGCAAGAAAATCTGTGACACGGCAACGTAAAGTGTTTGTGCAGCAAGGTGGCTTTTTACCTGTTTTATTAGGAAGTGCACTGTCAGGTGTGATAGGTTCTTTGATTGAAAAATATGCATAGGAATAACAGTCTTAACAAAATGCTTCTACTATCTCCGGAAGTATATGCACGTTTAAAAGATACAATCGAGAGCTATTCTGCGCAAAGTTTGTTTGACAAACGCATCAGCTAAATATTGAACACTAAAAATCTTAATGATAAAGCAAAATGGTATCAGTATAGGAATGTGATTATGAAATTTTTAAATGCAAGTCGAACAAAACAATCATTTATGGAAATGAAAGCTGAAAATGTTTCTTCGAAAGACCGTATGATGGATAAAATTTTAAAAATTTGCGCGGCAACACCACTCAGACGAGATTTGTGATTAAAAATGAGAAGCAACACAAACTTCACCTTCACGGGCGGAAGAGATATTTGAATCGGTAAACGAAATGACACCACTAAAGCAAGAATTGCCTGCAGCTGTAAAGCGACGATTATCAGCAAGTGGGATAGCAAAAAGTCTTAAACCGGTTCCCAAAATAAGAAAAAGTATGGCTGATTCATTTCGAGAAACTGAAAAAGGGTATAATAACTAGTAATGATGGAATGACACTGTACACAATCCCGATGGAAATGAGTATGGACGTGCTGAATGATGTATTCACTGATTTAGATGAAAGAAATGATGGAGGTATAGTGACTAATTTAGGTCCAATCTTAGACAGGCAGTCTATATTAAGACCTTCGCGGCTAAACCCTAATCAATATGAGGCTGACTCTCCCATAAGGAAGCATACGCGACAAAGTGAGCGGTTGAGGTTAGGGACCGAGTCTAGTTTCAGTGCAAGAAACCTGAATTGGGACAGAATCTAGAAATGCCTATTAACATAAAAGATACAGAGTTCTACGTGTGCCTCTTGAGTAACAGTTCCCTCGACATTTACCCTGACAAAACACTAGCATCTTTCGAGAATATATATATATATACATTTCATCTAAAAGATTATGGTGTGAAGGTTAATGTAGAGCTACCTATTGCGTCACCGATTAACATAACAGATTTCATTGCCCTATTACTAATCGGAATTGAATTCAACGATAAAGAGCTACTTGATAAAGAAAAGCCATCTGAAACCACAACATACAACTGCGAAAACAGGTTTTAACAAAATTGCCTCAGTTATCCGGGGGTCTGTATCCCGTGCCGTTAAAGAGTCCGGTACAGAAATATTGCCCAATGGGTGGATCCAAACAATCGATTTCCACACTATTATAGATATGCCATACAAAAGAGCCGATAGATCAAAAGCTGCAACTCCTGTCCCAATAGAGGTGGATAAAACCGACAATATAGCTGGCTTATTCATCGACGCTTTCCTAAAAACACCCGTTGAGAAGCGCGATCCCGAATCGATCGATACAGAAATAAAAGAGTCGTTTGATAAATCAATAATGCTAGAAGGTATAAGTCAGCTAGAAAGATCATTATCTGCACTTGAGAAAAGAACTTATTCACCCCTATTATGTATCTTGTGTCGTTGTCGATTGTCGATCGTTCGTGTGAATTCGTATTACGTATGTCGATATCGATCGACAGCTCTCGTCACGCACATTGCGAATGAGATCTGCATGTCAATTCACAATTGACAGTAGAAAATGGTATTATATATGTCGATATCGATCGACATTCGTCGATTAAGTTGTCGATCACACCGAGGCGTCACGAGAGTCAATCGAGAGTAGTTTAACTTGGAGAAAATATAAGTATAGGAAATTCTTCTATGACAAGTGTTTGTTATAGTGCTATTGAAATAATTCTGTGCTTCATAATGAGTTCCATTCTGTGAGTTATTTCATGTTTTAGAGTGAAAATAATGGATAATGTAATGTGCATTCGCCCAGCGAGAATATTCAATAATGGAAATCGATAACTATTTTCTAATACTCATTCCTGACAGAAAAAAACTTTCTGAAGATGAATCGTCTGATTTCCCAGATAGGGTTAAAACAAAGTTAAAAGCAAAAACTCATTTTCCTTCGAAATGTCTTCAACTCCTATTTAGATAGTGGAACCGGCACTTTATGCTTTGAACATAATATATTCAAAAATCTATTCTTTATCATATATTTATAGCTAACATATCTTTCATATCTTTAAACCTATTTCGCAAACAAAAAAATCCTACTAAATTCAAATTTTATCTAAATGCGGAATAAGTTCAAAATTTGAATAAATAGTATTATGTTCAGAAAATAATGTCCGATATGCCAAAGTTCTTAGTTGGACATTGCGCAGTTTGTTTATATCTCGAGAGAGGTCAAAATGGCGATGTAGTGTTTCCGGTTCTCATATCCATTGAAAATGCAATTAATAATCAAATTTAAAAAAGCATATCCTGTCGTATTAGTTGGTTACAAGGTAGCCAGATTAATTTCCGCTAAGGGCCGCAGTGAATTAAAATTTTCAATTAGCTACGTCGTTTGATCAATTTTCCATAAATTTGAAAATAGTATATTGTTGAAAATGTTTCAAGTCGACTGTGTTTCAAATGAAAAAAAAAATTCAAAACTAGTAGCTAGGCGGTCATTATGAAACATCACGCACATATACCGGAAACCCCACCTAAAACCTCTGTTAATCCTGTTGAGCACTGGTAACTATATTGTTTTTCGGTAGAATACAAGTGCTGTATTGATAAGAAATATATATTTTAATAATTATTTGCTTGTGAATATCGCTATCTGAATTTTTTTTTTAAATTTTAAGTAAAGATGTTTGATATCGCAAAAATATACAACTTCTATTCAAATTTTTGATATGCAACTATACTCTTGCAGCGTAGTGCACATTCCAGCGTTCACTGCACTTCGCAAATTTTCAACTATTAGACACTTTTTGAATTTCAAGCACAATTATGACATAAGTTGACAGCGAATCGAATTCACCAACCATTTTCATTTACAATATTGACATGAAAATTCTTTTCTTACGACATGCATATGGTATTACTGAATAGCGGTCTCGATCGACTTACATAATACCAATTCTCGATTGAATCGACAACCTCGATATCGATCGAACGACGATCGAATCGAGATACATAATAGGGGTGATTGTGACTCATCCAATAAAGGTATTGATGATTGTGAAAAAACCGAATTGATAAACGTTTATACAAATATCATTAAACCCAGAATAATAGGAAATAAACTGGTAAGAAATCTACGAGCGATCTCCTTGAAAGGCTATGATAGCGTGTTTAGATTCGAGCATGTGGAGTACTGTCCACTTGAGAAAAGCTATATTGAAAGTATCTCAATGAAAATTCATTTCAAGCGAAGGTTTGAATCTATAAATATTCCTACGTTGTAAATATCTACATAGTTTGGACACTGAATTTAACACAGCTCTATACTAATGCGATGAGTTCACACTACGCACGTTACTACCTTGTCCAGAGTGGAGGTAGATTATCAGACATTGGAGAATTATATCGATCGCCACTTGTGTACCAGCGTGGAAGGGGTGTTGGAAGTTTTTTCAGTGGGTTGAAACGTTATCTTCAGCCTTTATTTCTGTCCGGTGCAAAAGCTATAGTAAAACAAGTCATCGAAACGGGAAAGTCAATTTTTAAAGAGGTAGGAAGTAAACCACTGAAGCAGGTACTAAAGGAGCAAGGGAAATTTGCAGTACATGAATTAACCCAAAAAGGTATAAATAAAATCTTTGATAAAATGGAGGGTAGAGGAAGACGAATGGCTATAAAAAGAGTTAACCCTTACACAAGTAAGCATTTGAAATCAGTGCCTTAGCATAAAAAAGGTCGGAAGGAGAGGAAGCTGTCATCGAGCAAGACTAAGAAAACTATAAAACGCCGGCGCCGAGTAAGAAGTCGTGCATTGGATATATTTGACAGATAGATAATACCTTCATGATGCAGAAAGAGTGTATGAAGTCTGAATTGGATATTTTCGCCTCCCCGCTAATTCAAAACAGTATTTTGAAAACCAAAGAAGTTGCTTACAAACCAATTGCTTCACTGGACAATTCTTCGGTGTTGGAATTTGTTTCACTTGGTCATGGGGATACATATCGTGACTTATCCAGCATCTATTTACGGCTCAAGGTGCAACTGATTAAACTAAAAAATGGTAAAGAAGAACTTTTCACCGGAAAAGAAAAAATTAAGAAAGCTGATGGGGTTGAAGGTGCAGCTGATCCGGTTGGTGAAGCTAACAACCTCATGCACTCACTTTTTAGACAATGCACTGTACAATTGAATGGGAAGAATATAGCTCAGACAGACAACAATTACCACTATCGCGCCTATATTGAAAATTTACTGAACTACGGTAAAGACGCTGCATCCACTCATTTGGAATCGGCCGGGTGGTATATAGACCAGAATGAGATGGAGATGATTGAAGACTCAAGACCTGGCGGTGGTCCTACCGAGTTGAATGAAGGCTATCTTAAACGGTCTGCAATGATTGAGAAGAGTAACGTGGTCGAGCTGATGGGCACAATTCACACCGATCTTTCAAATCAAGATAAACTTTTATTGAATGGAGTGGACTTACGTTAAACATTATCATTGGAAAAACCGGAATTTCATTTGTACTCGAAAGAAGATGACTTTAACCCGCGTGTGAAAATACTAGGAGCGACAATGTTCATGAATCATGTTACCGTCAACCCTAGTATATTGTTAGCACATGAAGCTGTACTACAACGCACAAATGCCGTTTACCCATACAAGCGAGTGGAAGTGAAAACTTATACAATACCCACCAACACATTCACACTATCTCTTGATAACGTAGTGATCGGACAATTACCGAACCTGCTTGTTTTCGGTATGGTGGATAATGACACATACACCGGAAATCGCACAAAAAACCCATTCAACTTTAAACACAACAACATAACTAATTTCAATTTATCAGTTAACGGCGTTCAAGTGCCAAACCAACCGTAAGAGTTTGATTATTCGCGTGATAAACCTGTTAGTACTAGAGGATACCTTACTCTATTCAAGGGCACTGGTATTAACTACTTTGATAAAGGTCATCAGATATCTAAGAAATTCTTCGACAACGGTTGTTTCTTACTAGCATTTGACTTAACAGCGGACAGGTCATACGATTCGGGTTGTGGCAGTTTGTTGAATCAAGGTGTGGTGAGGATCGAAGGGCGGTTCAGAGAGGCTTTGAAGAAAAGTGTCACCTGCATTATTTACACTGAATATGATGGAAGTATTGAAATCGATAAAAACCGTAATGTATTCACAAGCTTCTAAAAGTATATAAATAACGTGAACATGTGAGATTTTGATAGAGTCTGCTCCAGAAAATAGTCATGAAGCATTGTCTAGTGAATATTGAATACTTCTCAGAAGATCATTTAACCTTTTTCAAGAAAGTCTCAATTGCGGGGTTCACCTCTCAGAACAAACTTTATTCAAAGGAAATCACGTATAAATAGCCTACTTCCTCAGCTATAGATCAGACAGGTGTATTTGGAAACTTAGAGCTCAAAAGGCTTGATGAAGATCTTATCAGGTCCCTGGCGAAATTCGCAACAGTCTTCGTAAACGGAGACTCAACAAGGGGGTTCCTACAGAGTTACGTAACATCACACACAAAGGTTGTAAACCTTGAAAACATATTCCTGAAAGAAAAGGAATGAACACGATAGAGATCATCAGCACATTGAGAAGTAACATTCAAACACACAGGTATTTTAAAGGTGTTTTCCCCTGTAATCGTTTACCTCGAAAAGTAAGGAAGCCTGCATGTGTCATCGCCAACACCGATCCGGCCAGTAAAAGAGGACGCCATTGGGTTGCATTTTATTACCCGAAAAAAAGTCCGGCTGAGTATTTTGACTCGTTTGGTAAATATCCTGATAACAAGTTCTTTAAAAAATTCCTTCATCAAAATGGAAAAGTGTTTGTGAATAATAAGCAGCGGTTACAACGTGGCCTCTCGACAACATGTGGACAGTATTGTTGCGGTTTTCTACATTTTCGTTGTAGTGACAGAAGTCTCAAAAAAATCCTAAAACGGTTTTCAACTACAGATTACAATTTCAATGATGGTGAAATTATAAATTTATTTCGCACAATTTATATGAAGGACAATTCACAAAATGGTGGTGAGTTTTGTAACCAGACCTGCATGCGAGAAGGCGATATAAAAGCAACTTAAAATGACGTACCCACCACAGTTTATTTCTCGAGCTACGAAAGATGTCAACTCCTGTTAACAAGTCTACTAGTAAGCAATCACAAGCTTCTAAACGTGAGGTGCAGAAGAAGAAGAGAAAAGCAACGAAAACTTCATCTAGTATCATCTCCAACTCCAAGGAAACCAAGACAAAAACACTCCTCAAGTCTAGTGTACCGTGCGATGAAGATGTTCTTTTGAGTTATACGTACTATCTAGATGGATGCCATAATCGCAGGATAACACTAGGATTTGACCCACGAACATTTCAAGCAAAGGCTATCTTTCACTATCACGGACGGTTCCCGCTATCAGTTGACCACAGCCAATGGAATACGTTGTACAAACACCTAAACGATTTAAAAGGCACAGCAGGCGTTTAGTTCCCAGAGAACCAATTAGGATCTTTGAAACGTTACCAGATACTTGTAGGCGTTGGTAGCATAACACTAAAACATGCAGAACTATTCAAGCTATTTGAGATGATGGAGTTCTTCAATATGGTTATGCACCACAACAACCTAGCTTCGGAATGTGTTAAGGAATATTACGAGCTGTACTGTAACAGGTGCAAAGAGAAAGATCTGTTGAAGCTAAGTCATGAGGATTTTTTAATTCCATTTCGAATATATTATATAAATATTAACTATTCAAGACTTTTTTATGAGTTTCCAATTTTATACAGTTGTAATCTTATTTTTGACGTTTTGAAATAAAACAACACAATTATACATTGCAAAATAAAACATATTTTATTCTCACACTAGTAATACACATTATTCATTAAATAATACATATAAAGGTTGATACAATTTTGAGCGGCACATCTTGTTGTAGGCTGTGGGTCGTGAATTCTACAGGTTGTCTTAAAATTCTTGAGCTCTCTCAGTTTTGGTATTTCTAGCTGTATTACGTTAGCATTTGGTATATAGTCGTTTCGTTGTACTCTGTCAAAATTTCTGGAAGTCGATTATAATCCACATCACCATCACATCATCGTTAGCCATTGATATTAGTCAAAACTAAAGATTTTAGGCATTCAAAATTTACAACTTTCAAGTTTTCGAAGTTAATAGTTATTCCTTTACATTTAATCACATGTTCAGGACCATGTTCAGTTTCAATTTTTAACCCATATGTCTTAGGACCTGTACCCACATATTCCGATATATAAGCATCAGAACCATAACATGCCACCTCATTGGTCAAATCACCCAGGAAATCAGAGATTGAAAAATTCATGGGTTTGTCTTTACTATCCACAAATATGACAATGTCTGTATCACAGTAGAGAATCGATGAACCCAGTTTTTCCAATAGTTCGTATAATTTAATTCTAGCTAGAGCCGTTGTATATGCAGCAATAGGTATGTTTGCATGTGGTAAAATTCTTAGATTTACTTCTACATATTTCCATGTAAACCACAAGTTATCATCATCAACAGGGTAAATTGAACAAATTTCTATACCTGGTGATTGGAGAAGTTCACAAAATTGATTGAAATTATTAATGACTTTAGTGTTTGTTTGATCATCTCTTCGGCCGAACTTGGCCCACAATGAGTTTAAACAAAGTTTGGCAATATTACGTCGACCAGAATTTTTTTGAATTTGGTTTTTATCAAGAATGATACATCTCCATGATCCCTTCTCTTGTATGATTCAATAAAACTATCTTTACCCTCATCTGATATATATTCATTACCCCAACCACTGGCCATCTGTTTAATTTTTAAATAATTATTGACATACTCAGTAAACAATCCGCCAGTTTTTGTGTTAGGGTCGTACACTGTGTACTCATACTTCCACACCTCATACACTTTCAAAATTTTGTATCCCTTTTCAACAGCTAAGGCTATTTCAGGAATTACCCATGTGCCAGTGAGTTGCCGCTCATCACCTGAATGATCACAACTTGAAATGTTATTACATTCAGCACATTTTCTACAAAGTGTAAAATACAATTTATTGTCGTTTTTCATGGGTAACACAGGTATCAGAAGGTTGTTAGGTGCAATTACATCACATTTAATGAAACCATGCATTGAAATAATTTCATGTATGGGGGGGATGTTATCATTTCGAAATATCTCAGGATGTTTTATGGGATACGGTGCGTATTTGTTAATATACGGATAAAGACTAGTAAAGTCCAAATAACGTATTACCGCTCCTTTTTTGACAGCATGGTATAATTTGAACACCTCAGTACGACCTCCAAATAGAGCATCCCGCGCACATATTAGACTATTTATGTCATTCTAATATCGTCGCAATTTCTCATTTAAAAGCTTGTCTTCATTTAGTACATTTTTAAATTCACATTCCCATGTATATACTAGATTGTATCCATTTCTCTGTATTGCCTCGATTCGTCTTTGTGTACTTTCATATCTTTGATTTAAAGTTTCTAAATTCTGAAGGTTATTTTCCCCCGATTCTTGAAATTTAAAACATTCTCTACAACCGTGATAGTAACATCCAAAGAACTCATAGACTTTATTTGACTCTTTATGAAAACCGTCGACATATAGCCCACACTTATCCAACTTTAACTCACCGTTATTGTTTGTTGAGATTAGCAGACCGTTAATTTGGGAGTTTTTCCAAGCCAGCCACTTGCACGAAATTACGGAATGTGTTTTCCTTTATTCATTTCACATTTATGAAGCGAATGATTTGAAACTTTATCGCAATAGTTACAAATATAACTTTTGGAAAACAATCCGGTGACCGATTTTATGACGTAAAAATGTTTTGTACTCTCGAAATAGAAGAGGTAAATTTTTTTGCTGTTATATCCTGTAGCGGAATTTTAAAAAGGATGGAACTCGGATCTCGAATATTATCGAAAACAACAATTTGATACCCACATAAATATTTTTGAAATTTATAAAGATCTAGGATATTGGAATCATTTTCTCCAATTACCACTTTAGAATTTTTACACAATCGACCAGCCTTAAAATCTAACGATTGTAAAATGACTGAATTATTAACACGGTTTATATTACCCTCAGCCATTTCCATTGCATAACAAATACACCTTGGTAAGCATGAAAGATCCTTAGCGTTAGCGGCTTTTCCCACATCCACTAAAACTTTTTTTCTTTTTAAAAGGTCAGCATCATCTGTGTACTTTTTATTTATGCGCCCCCGCCGGAAGGAATGTTTACGATATCAGCATGGAACTGTATGATATCATCCGAAAGAAATTTAGTGTTGGACTGGTTAACATTCCCTATAAGGTCAATTATATATTTACCATTAATTTCCTGAATGGGCTTTAAAGTTGACCATATGGGTTTCACGTGTGGTGATTGCGGTAGTGTTATTGCAAAACTCATTTTGCACTCCGGATTTGCATTAGCACCAATGTTTTCAAGTACCTTATTGAAAATTTCCTCCAGTGCACTTAAAGGGCTATCAGCTATATTGGTGAAACCTTTAATCTGAAAGTTCAAGGTGACACCTGTAACATTAAATTTTTTAAATAACTTCTCTTTCCGAGAAATAATTTTAAACGACTTCGATAAATCACTTGAACCTTCCCCTTGTTGATTACCTTTACCAACACATTCTTGTCGAACATCATAAGCCCTGGACGCGTCTTAATTTTTAGCCAAAAGATTTACTATATCGCTTAACAAAACATTTGAAAACGACGTGTGATGTAGATTTGAAAACGCTATTAACTGTTATAAAAATCTGCACTTTTCCGCTACTGTCGAATGAATATTTCCCTTTCTAAATTTATCAGCTGTGCATCTTAACCATGTAATGCATGTTTCAAAACATGTTGTTGTTAACATTATTTTAAACTCCTTAATTATTTTTTCCATCTTTTTATTATTATATAATTTCCCTTATTTCTATTTAATTTTATATTTTATTTTAAACTTTTTAAAATGTTAATTAATTTTAATTTTTCCTCTCCAAACGTGAGCGGTATCACACGGTACAGCTCGGCTCTTTGCTGGCGCAACTTAGCAAGGCGCCCAGCGCGCTTTTTCTTTTTGGGGGGTTGTACAGGTACAGGCTCACGTGATGAGCGTGCACGTTTCAGTCGCCTTTGTAACTCCTCTACACTTAGTGGTTGAGGCCCTGGAAGGGGTGATGCTCGACGATTTACATCTTTCAGCTCTTGACTCTTATCTGCTGTTGTTACTCTCGCAAATAACGTCGTTTTTATGAGTTCCAGACTCGATTTTGCTGGTTCTTTAACAAAAGCTTTAAGTTGTTGCTGGATATCCTGAATATCAGGCTTCCCTTCTTCTTTTTCAAAATTCGCAGAATATCTTTTGCGATATTCGTCCAAAATTATACGCTTTATACTTTTGTTTGGACTATTCATCCTAAGCTAACCTTAGTCAGCTGAAAAATAGGCCTTGTGGAGCCACAATCTTTTAAAAAGGATGACTGCAAGATAAAAATTTGTATACTTTAATAAAATAATATACGACAACAACAATATAAAAAACTAACCGTTCCTGTACTTTCGGACTTGTTCCAAAAGACTTCAAAAACTTCTGCGTGATAATTGACTGCAACTCTTCACTTTTATACTGTCTACGCGCACATAGGGTGATACTGGTGAGTAATTGCAAACTCAATAGCAGATGTTTCCACACGAGCTAATTATATTCACCCTCAGATAATTTCAATATACAGAACGAATACGCGATTCGCAACACAAAAGCATTCAACCATCAGTCTTAACCTTCACCTACACCACACGTGTAAAGTAATTAAATATGCCCTGCTTAAAACACATTTTTTCCGCAGACACTAATTACATTCACCCTCAGTTGGTTCAATATACAGGTCTTTTTATGTCCAGCGATTCTTGCCTCAAGCGCACCAAGCAAGCGTTAGCAAGCATAAAGCACCTTCTTATTGGCATACACACAGTTTAATTAAGTATTAAACCATTTACTATCATTCCATTTCACCTGAATTCAACTCAAGACGCGTACCATTCGACAACAACTCCACAACCGGACGTTTAGGATCCTCCCTGACGTCATTTATAGTGTTCCATTTCAGTTTAAGATGCAGGTGATATTGAAATATTTCCAATAATATTTCTTTTTTAATGAAAACACACGCAACACAATTGGCAATGTACAAATTGCAAGCATATGCATGTAGTCTGTGCTACCGGCGGTGTTAACCAAACGTCATTTTCTCATGAAGCTAATTAATTCGCATTGCAAATTGGGCCATACCACTTAATTACTACATTTCGCAATATAGTGTAAAATATGTACAACACAAAACGTCATCAAGAATGCGGAAGACAAGGCGTTATTTTAATGATATTCACCATCAAATCTACAGTTTCCCAGCAAACAACAAGAAAAACTCATGCGAAGACAAGTCGTTACGTACAACGCATAACTTGATCATTCATGATACATCTCTACACGAAAGAAACACCTGTTGACGGCCAATGCGTCGTCACGATCAACCTTGGAGAAATACCTTTAATTACAATAAAACACACATCATTCGTTTGTCTTCAAAAAAGACTTGAGATATTTTAACTTCCTACAATGCTAGTACGATCGAAATTCAAGTTGAGTTTGAACATACATCTATAGCAGTGGATATTACATATCGATATTACAAGGAGCTCATCGTAAGCGAGTTAATTGTATGCACTCCTCTGCTGGTACGATCGAAATTCAAGTTGAGTTTGAACATACATACATACATTAATATAGTTTCTTTTGCAAGTCTCTCTGTTGATTTGTAAGCGAGTTAATTGTATGCACTCCTCTGCTAGGACGATCGTAATTCAAGTTGAATTCGCACTTGAAGGTACAGGGTATGGGTATGGGGTTTTTCTGTCTGGTTTTCTGCGCGCATGTTTCACCATTTTACAAAAATTGACTTTAGCAGCCTTTCTAACGTACTCTAAGCCTCCTAACAACCAACCAGTTATGCACACAACATCTCCCAACACATGACACATCTCACAAACTACAGCATAAACATCTGACCCTATTTCTACCACCTAAGACTACCTGACGCACCCAACCGCAACACCCCGATCCTCTGTAGCCTTCCATCAACGTTTCAAAATCTTCGCCAACCACCTGATCTGCTATTGCCTTTTACCAGCGCCGCCAATCAACAGCACACACCACACACCTGATCCTCCACACCCTACCACGGCCTGACGCAACCAAACATCCGCAACACACCGATTCTCTATAGCCTTCTACCAACCACGCTCGGCAACCCCTCACAACGCAACACAAATCACCACCACACACCTGAACAAACCTCTACACCCTTCTACCAACATAAATCACCGCACACCACCTGACAACCCCAACCAACCAACCGCAACACCCCTCCTCCAAACAACAAATCAACGACACACACCTGATACAACACCACAATCTCAGCACCCGTTCCTCCGTACACCCAAGACCAAGGCACTCTGATTCACCCTATCCCAGCCATACAAACGTGGTAACCCAAGCCACTCGCTACTCTGATTGAAAAAGATTGAAAATGCCGTTCCCACCCATACAAAAACCGGTTCTGTGGTACGTCACTTACTAGTATGGTGTCAACAACGTCCACAACAGCCATATTTGGGCTATTATCAATCCCAGAGTAACCAGGGCCACCTCTACGCAGAATAGATCTAGAAACATGTTTGCAGGCGTCCTGGGCCGTAGGATATTTGGGCCATTCCGTTTGCCGGATAGGCTGAATTCTTCCGGATATCTAAATTTTTTGGCACCAATAATCAATTTGAGAAGGATGTATTACCAACACGATGGTTCTCCAAGCCATACTGGCCAACAAATCACCCATTGGATTGCATCAAACTATGCAGGAAGGTGGATAGGTCGAAATGGTCCAATTAGGTGGCCTCCCCGGTTTCCAGATCTAGCTATCCTTGATTTTTATGTGTATTATGCAATGAAACAAGAAGTTTACAAGACACATGTGTCATCAATTCAAAAATTTGATTTAATAACTGAGGCAGCTAGTGAAAAAATAAGAGAGAAACTCATGCATTTCGATGTAGTCACAGAAATTAATTCTTTGCATTTCTGTGGAAGGAAGACACTTCAAACAGTTGATGTGATCACAAGCAGTACATTAATACTGCTGTTTAATGATAAGTTCAAAATAAGTTGTTACTTTAGATCTTTAGTTATTATTTTCCATAATAAAGCAAGTCAGCAAAATGTCACAAAATTTTAGTTTTCTATTTTTTGGAAGGAAACAAAGGAAAATTGGCAACCTTTTTCTTCGGAAGTTGTCAAGCAGAAAGTAAGGCTTTCTGTCAAGATAATAATTTTTATAAGTTAGGACATCACTTTAGCGTTTAACACGGTCGCGAAAGTCAAAATTACTAATTTTTTCCTGGTTGTTTTAAGTTTCTCATTTTTTTGTGTAAAACTGGCAGCTTTGGGGGCACTTGTTAATACATTTCTAAAAAGATACATTGACAGGCTATCAAACGCATCCTTTTTCAAAAATCTACACATAACAATAAAATAGTTACGATGGTTTACACGTGCCAGGTCGTGGTTATGGAGTGGGGTACTTCCCCCTCCTATATCTCGAAACCCCTTCCGATTTACCACCCCCGTCCGATACAATTTTTTGCTCAAAAGACTGCAAGGATTCCGTGGTTTTATTAAATGCCATCAACTCCGAAACACCCTGTATATATATATATAGTGTAAACTCTATATAACGACAATCTTTATAATTAAAAACTCTCTACAACGTAAACAATGCTTGACCTTGGTTGGTTTCCTTTTTAACCCTCATACTGATTCACTCTTTATAACGAAGCCGACATTCTCTATTACGAAGATATTTGTGTCGTTAGAAACGTGTTCCCATGGTGAAGAACGATCTTTATGCATGTCGATAATTACAAGAATGAATAGGCACAGTTTTATTGCTTTTATTATGCAGTGTTGTCCTCGTTAGGCACGAGTTCACTGAATAAAGTTAAAACATTAAGCATTGAATAATAATACCGCTACGTTAGCTGGTTATAATCATTCGTAAGTTGAATTTGAAAAGGAAACTATGGCTGCAAAAAGAAAAAAATTTGTGTGTTGATGAGAAAGTTGCTTTGATCCGTGCGATAGAGCAAGGAGAGATGACAAGTAATTTTGGGAGACGTTTTGGACTTAGTGCCTCAACAGTGTCTACTATTTGGAAGACCAAGGAGAAAATATTGAAAGCTGAAATGAAAGGAAGTCCCTGTAAGAAGCTAAGGAAGCCAAAATTTAGCAACATTGATCAGGCTATACTCGCCTGGTTTCAAAAACAGCGCTGTAACAACGTACCAATATTTGGGCCCATTATGAAAGCTAAGGCGGAACAGTTCAAGCAACAAATGGATATCGCTGATTTCAAAGCTTCGGAAGGATGGCTTGGAAAATTTAAAAACCCTCACGGCATAAATTACGGTCACATTAGTGGAGAAGCACGAGATGTTGACACGAACGTCACAAATCGCAGGATAGAACAAGTGTGGCCGAAGTTTATGGAAAAATAATCTTCGAATGACATTTTTAACGCTGATGAAACCGGGAGTTTCTACAAGATGACGCCGGACAAAACCCTGAAATTCAAAGGAGAAAAGTGTGTCGGAGGTAAACTCTCTAAGGAACGCATCACGGTGTTTAAAGCCGCCAATATGAGTGGAGCAGATAAAAAAGTTAATGGTGATTGGGAAATCAAAAAACCCAAGGTGTTTTAAGAACATCAAACGGTTACCGGTCACGTATAAAGCGAACAAGTCGGCTTGGATGACTGCCCAACTTTTTTAAGGAGAAAATACGAAGATAGGGTGCAGAAATAAAAGGACGAAGAATCTTACTCCTCGTGGACAACTGTCCTGTCCACCCTATGATACCTTATCTTCGAAATAAAGAGCTTGCATTTTTTCTAGCTAACACGACTAGTGTCTTGCAACCCATGGATCAGAGCGTAATGTAAAGCTTGAAAGGCCATTACACAAGGAAACTTTTGATGAGCATAATCGAACCTGATGGCAAAGTTTGTATTAATATGCTGAACGCCGTGACCTTTCTGAGTAAGGCCTGGGAAGAAGTAACCTCAGCAACAATAAAACATTTTTTTCGTCATGCATGACTTTGTAGTAATTCTGCCTGCACCGAGGTAGAACCAGGATTAGGAAGTGAAGATGACCAGCCGCTAAGTGAATGGATCAAGCAGTTTAATAGCCCACAAAATTGCCATCCTGAGAACCTAAACAACTACGTGGAGGTAGACGAAGACCTGGTCACATATTTTTCGCTTACGGACGAAGAAATTATTAATTCTGCGAAAAAATGTCATGAAGAGCAAATATCTGAGAATATGAATGGGAATTTAGAGATTTGATGCTAGAGTTGCATGAAAGTGTCGCTTCATTCACATTGTGTGCTGAATATAAGTCGTGGAACAGTCGAAAACAGTAGTTGGAATATAATTTATTGTGAACGTTTAATTAAAAAGTGTTCCGTTGAAGTGCCATTTCATTCACACTGCACGCTAAATATAAGACGTAGAACAATCAAAATCGGTAGTTGGAATATTATTTACTGTAATCCTTGAATGAAAACGAGTTTTATAATATTACTAGATATGTCAGGACGAAAACTGAAGTCACTGAAGATAACCGAGAAAGCTGTTTTAATAGAAATGATTAAGAAAGGTGATAAAAAGAAAGTTATTGCCACTGAGTTTGGGATACCCAGAAGTAGTTTGTCAACAATATGGAAAAATAAAATTTCGATTTTAGCCACAATTGATTCAACACATTGCATAGGAAGAAAGAGAATAAAACCGTGCATTTACAATTACATTGACAGGGCAATTTTAAAGTGAATTCAACTAGCCCGAGTAAAGAACTTACCCCTTACAGGGCCTTTAATTAGAGAAAAAGCTTTGGACTACGCACGAATCCTTGTCTGCGATAATTTTTTTTTAAATTCAAAGTCAGAAAAAATATTGTTCACAAGGAAATAAGTGGAGAAAGTCCATCGGTTAGAGAAGCAAACTGCATGGACTGGAAACGAAATGTTCTTCCCAAGTTGTTAGAAGGCTACGAGCCAAAAAATGTGTTCAATATCGGCGAAACGGGACTATTTTTCAAATGTTTACCAAACAAGACGCTTTCTTTTAAAAACGACAGGTGTTTTGGTGGAAAGAATTGTAAATAGCGAATAACTTGTCTAGTTGGAGCTAATATGGATGGTTCCGAAAAGCTAAAATTGTTGATAATTGGAAAAAGTGCCAAACTTAGATGTTTCAGGGGAATCAAAACATTGGCTGTTGAATATCGTAGCAATAAGAAAGCTTGGATGACAAGTGTGCTATTTGAAGACTGGCTGCTTATGGAAGGCAAGAAATTTGCTTTTGAAGAAAGAAAGCTCATATTTTTGCCGACAATTGCCCTTCCCATTGTAAAGACTTTCAACATAAGCTTCAGTCGATAAAACTAGTTTTATCCCACCTAATATGACGTCAAAGCTGCAGCCGATGGACATGGGTGTCATAAAAAACTTAAAAGTCTATTATAGACAGACAATTTTAAGAAAAGCTTTAAGCGCTATTGACAATGGCTTAACTACAGCATCCATAACACTCTTAGATTGCGTACGAGCAATATCAGCTGCATGAGTTCTCAGAGTGTGATGATGAATATTTAATACCATTGGCGAATTTTTCAAGTGCAACTGAGAAAAATAATCAGTTTGAGGAACTGCCAGAGTATTGGAACGACTGAAATGCGCGTATGGGAAACAATTCATCTTTGAATTTCATGGACTATGTAAATGTAAACGAAAACGTTGTCATCTCAGAGTATATCACAGACTCCGACATTTTGGAAAGTCTGTCTGCCCGTGCGATAGATTTAGATTCGGATAGTGATGCTGATGATCAAGCAGGAAGCATGTCAGAAGTATCGAAACCGACAACAAACGAAATTCAGAATGCTTTTGACATTGTACGTCAGGCGATAGAAACAGCGGAGTCAGCGCCCAGCAAAATTTCTTACTGTTTTTATCAACTGGAGAAATAATTAAACACAAGAAAGAAAACATTGACACAAACTCAAATCACCAGTTACACAATTTAAACTTTGCCGTATACTAACTGCATGTTAACCTAATGTTTTACATGTAAAATCATAAAGAATTTAAATTTAGAATAAAACAATTCATTTCTTTTTTTGTATAGGCTATAGTTGATTATTCGTACTCGTAGGTTTCAATTTTGTTTCTACATTATTAGTTAAAAATATAAATGTAAACGTACTCCATAATTCGAATTTTCTATAACTCGAACAATTTTCTTTGGCAATTGGTGATTCGACTTAGGGACGTTCGACTGTATATATATATATATATATATATATATATATATATGTGTGTGTGTGTGTGTGTGTGTATATATATGTATATATATATATACATATATATATACATATACATATATATATATACATACATATATATATATATATACATACATACATATATATATATACATACACACATATATATATATATATATATATATATATATATACATATATATATATATATACATATATATATATATATATATATATACGAGGGTTAGTCAGAAAGTAAGTTTAAGGATCCGATTAGGGGAGGAGGAGTGGTCAAAACAAAAAAACAGGGTCATATTCGGAAAATTCAGACATTTTTAAATTTTTCTACAAAGTCGCCATCTCTCTCAATACGTTTTTTGCATCTACAAACTAATTCCGTAATTCCGTCATCGAAATGTTTTGCGTCCAAATTTTTAAAGTACGCTGTGACTGCCTCGGTGATGCCATCTGTCGTGTCGAATCGTATGCCGCCAATCGCTGTTTTCATCGCCGGGAAAAGGTGGAAATCACTTGAAGCCAAGTGAGGGGAATAAGGAGGATAATCAAAAACGTCTCGTGTAAATGAGGCCAATTTTTGTTGGGTTAAACGGGCAGAATGCGGACGAGCATTATCGTGAATCAAAAACACTTTGCGATTCAACAAACACCACAGTAGTACTATGCGTTGATAGCCTTGCCTTTGTCCAGGTAATCAATCAAAAGAATACCTCGATAATCCCAAAACACTGTTGCTAACACCTTGCATGCGGAAAAAACTGCTTTGCATTTTTTGCGGCGGTCTGCCACCTCTTGGTACCCGTTGCATTGACTGTCTTTTTGATTCTGGAGCGTAATGATACAAGTTAGCCACGCGCATCCGGCCAAACACGCGAAATCAGCAAGAAATCCCATCAAAGTCTTAATGCCACCCACATCCGGCCCAACACGCGCATCTGCAAGAAAAACGACATCACAGCGAGAAAATTCAATCTGCTGATGCAGCGAATTAGGTTAAGAAAAATTAATTTATTGGTATTGTAGTCAGTCGAGAATTAGAACTTTACAAATAAAGACGGAAAAAATCTGATCTAAATTATTTGGTATTATTTGGCTTTTTGTTTTGTCGCTAACAAAAATTTAACTGACGCCCGAGCAGGGACTGTTCGCAACGTTTGTAAAACGGAAGTATTAATTGTCGTGAGTTACGTGACTAACCAAAACGTGACGTCACAATTAGCACAAGTGATTAAACAATTCACCAGCCCGACAACAGAAGAAGGAAGTGGCCCCCGAGTAGTTCAGGAGTAACAGAAAGGAAACCAAGAAACAACCAACCTCTAGCCGCCCCTTCGATACGAATGGTCCAGAAACCGAACATGCTAGCGACGCCATACATTTTTACCCTAATGTAAGTAAGCCATTTCTTTATTTTTCCTAAAAAAATTTTTTCCGTATATTAAAATTAAAGCGTTTAGTGCTCATGATTTTGTTATTCCGTGTTTCGACTCAAATGAAAAGTAAGTGACAAAAATACTCGTTCTGTTGAAATCCACGAAAAATTCAGTTGTTTGGTCATCGATTCATTTCCATATCAATTCCGATCATTATCAAACATTCAAACTTTATGAACACCTAATTTTCTTTTATCTTCAAATTTTGCGCATATTTTGAACATCTGAATTGAATCTATCCCGTGTTTAACGATGTCGAACCCATCGAATCTCGTCAGACCTGCCAGATTGAGCGATGCTGCCGCCAGTGCTTCTGCGTCTAACGCAAGCAATGAAGCCCAACCACGCATTCAAATAACAAACTCGTCTCGATGATTACCAACATCGTGCGAGACGCGTTAAGGGTCCAAGGAAAGAGCTGTTTAATTCACTAATGAACCCTGTTTCGGATAGCAGCAAAGACTACGACGTGCCAATCAACATTCGAGTCGATAGAGTGCTATCCGATCACGACCTAACGGCAACCCCAGCAATTCCATACAGAACATAAATTCCAACGTATATTTCACACAGACTCAAACAACGACGGTGAACCAACCCAAGACGAATACGAACAGACACACAAAGACGAATACGAACAGACATACTCGTATAAGGGCGAAGACAACCAACCTCTAACAGACTATCTCGAACAAGAGCCGGAACAATTGGAAGACATATATTTTTTAGACTGAAATGCTCTTCACTACCATACTTTGAATATGCTGCGAGAAGGGAAGAAACCCTAAAGTTTTTGGTGGATACTGGTTTCAACAGGAACTATATTCAACCGCGTCATATATGACGCCAGATTCCCAATGAAAAACCATTTCTTGCAAACTCCGTCGATGGTAACGTTAGCATCACCCATCACAGTTACGTACAATTATTCGGACCCGACATACCTAAACTGAAATTTTTCATTCTCCCGTCTCTTATATCCTTTGATGGGATAATTGGTAACGACACTCTTAAGTGTTTGAATGCCGTTATTCACACTAGCAAAGGCCACATGATCTTAGGTTCCAATCTAGAAATTCCCCTGAAAGAACACCTATCCGAAACAGTTAACTCTATAAACCTTAGAACGGACCATCTCAACGAAGACCAGACTCATAACATTAAACACATAATTCACAGACACCGTAACCTTTTATCAGAACCAGAGGAGAAGTTAACCTATTCTACAAGGATTAAAGGCGAAATTAGGACAACAACGGACGACCCATAAAACAGTAAATCCTACCCGTATCCGAGAGCTTTAAAACTCGAAGTGGAAAAGCAAATTAACAAGATGCTCGAAGATGGCATCATCAGGCCTTCTAAATCGCCCTACAATTTTCCAGTCTGGATTGTCGGCAAAAAATCTGACGCTTCGCGTGAAAGGAAATATCGGCTAGTTATAGACTACCGAAAACTCAACACAGCTACAATTGCAGATACCTACCCAATACCGGAAATAAATGAATTCCTTGTCAACCTCGGTGAAAATAGCCTTTTCTCAGTACTTGATCTCAAGAGCGGTTTTCATCAGATCCCGCTAAAGGAATCCGATGTTGAAAAAACTGCGTTCTCAGTCAACAACGGAAATTTTGAGTTCACTCCACTCCCCTTTGGCCTGAAAAACGCGCCCTCAATATTTCGGAGGACTCTTGACGACGTGCTTCGAGAGCATATCGGCACAAGTTGTTACGTCTATATTGACGACATTATCGTCTTTGGTAAGGATGAAAAATAACATTTTGAGAACTTAAACAAAATTTTCAGTACTTTAGAGTCTGCAAACTTCAAAATTCAATTGGACAAGTGCGAATTTATACGGTAAGAAGTAGAGTTCCTACGATACGTCATCAGCGAAGAGGGAATTAAGACCAACTCCAAAAAGGTACTGGCGATTGCCCACATGCCGCCATCTAAAACCCTCAAGGAACTAAGATCATTCCTGGGAATGTCCGGCTACTATCGCCGTTTCATCCAAGATTACGTGAAGATAGCAAAGCACCACACTCCTAAGAGGCGAAGACGGACATATATCTACCAACCACTCTAAAAATAAGCTGATTCATTTGGACTCACAAGTTTTAATGGCTTTCAATAAACTAAAAAACTGTCTTATCTCAAAAGATGTCTTTCGACGGATGTGCCTTGTTTTCAGGAAAAGTTCGAGCTCACGACCGACGCTTCCGAATACGCAATCGGCGCGGTCCTCTCACAAGGCAAGCGGCCAATAACATTTCTTTCTCGCACGTTGACGAAAACAGAAGAAAGTTACGCAACGAATGAGAAGTAAATGCTTGCTATTGTGCGGGCTCTAACTTCTTTTAGGAACTATCTTTATGGCCCTCAACCATCTTCACAGATCACCAGCACTTGCCTTTTGCTCTTAGCAATAAAAATACGAATAGTAAACTCAAAAGGTGGAAATCCTTCTTAGAAGAGTTTATTTATGAGCTCAAGTGTAAACCAGGCAGGACAAATTTAGTTGCAGATGGATTTTCAAGACCACCGCAAAAGACTCTTGTAAATTCGCTAACACCCACCGAACACAGTCACGACAGTTCACCACAAGAACTGATACCTACTGTTGAAACACCAACCAACGCTGTTCGCAACCAACTTCTATTGGAAGTAGGTGTAGAAGATAGTTACCAGATCATTAACCCCTTCGATAATTACTACCGCCACATTATAATAAAACCTACTCACACTGAGGAACAGCTCACAGGTATTCTAAAAAGATATCTGAGTCCGACCACACCAAATGGAATCTACACCTCTGAAGAAGTAATGGGGAAAATCCAGGAGATTTATCCTCATCACTTCAGGAACTATCGAACCAGATTTTCCCGAAAGCTCGTCGAGGATATTCCCAACAAAGCCCTGCAAAACGAAAGAATCCTATAAAAACACCGGAGAGCACACCACAATGCGTCCGTGAGAGAATTGTCTTCGACAACGAGGGTTCTTTTAGGGCAGCTTCGATATGATGTCGTATGGAAGATTTACTAAATATCTCTGTCTATAATACCCCACCGTACAAAAGCGAGGTAAACGGTCAGGTCGAACGATGGCACTCCCCACTCGGAGAGATCATGAGATGCCTTAAAAGGGACGACCCCCCGCGTAATTTCGAGGAGCTTTTACAACGAGCAGTAAATGAGTACAATTTTACCATTCACTCGACCACGGGTAAAAAGCCAGTAGAACTTTCCTTCGGTCGAATCCCCAGAATTAATCCCGAACAATTCAAGAACATCCGATTGACCAACATCGAAAGACTAAAGAAGAAACAAGAAGTAGATCTGAGGACACACAACAAGACTAGACAAACGACAAAGACTTGCGACATAGGACAAATAATTTTTGTCAAACTGAATAAACGAAAAGGTTCCAAACTAACACCAAGGTACAGACAAGAAGTCGTCAAGAAAAATCATAGCACGACCATATTAACAGAAACTGGAAAAATAGTTCACAAGAGTAACATTCGCAACTAATTTTCCATATTTGATCCACCTTTACGTCTATCTACGCTAACGTTCAGATATTGGACTACTCCAAAGCTCACATAGTAGCTTTCCACACATGACAAACTCGGCTACAGGACGGTAACTTTAAGATCACACATGTGACCAAACTTGACCAGTACGAATATAACAAATTGAACCAATCCCTAACCTGCCTACATTTCAACACAATTCTCTTCCTTCATACCCGATAAACGAGGTCCAGCCAGTTCACCAACTTTTCCAATATTTGAAACCGAGATAAATTCGAAAATCGCTAAATTTCATTGAATCGGCATGGAAATGGATCGCAGGGAATTCTGACTGTTCAGTATTGACTAAACTTCATTATAGTAGTCTAGCTATAGCTGTTGGAAGAAATAACTGTTCAGTATTAACAAGGCTTAGTCGTAGTAGTCTGCTATAGCTGTCGAAAAACAAACAGCAAAAAAAATAGAATATAAATTGTTCAGCCTTCAGACCATATAAACAGAATCGGTTATAAATTGTTTTCTGAATAAATAATTAAAAAGTTAAAACGTAAACTTGGTTTCAGTCGTTAAAAAAACAATTCATTACATACAAAAAAAAGGAAATAACATAAATGAGCTGCTCCTCAATAAGAGTAGTTCCGCAAAACATTGTGATCATTTGATGCAGGGTTTTGCAAGACATCACGAAAATAACATGGTCCTTCGAGCCGGATAGGAGTAACGGATAGGAGTAACGCCGAGATCGACGAAGTGCAGTTCATCATTCAACGCGGCAACCAGATAAGTGTGAAGTGCTCTCCATTCCATATCCCTCTCTCCAATCCCAAATTCCTAAGAGAATAACAATTTTTTTTAATTCAGTCATAGATTTCAGATAGAATCTAATTATTAAAATAAATTTCAAATAACGCCAATAATGACAAACACTGAGGAATTGTCCCAATTAAAGAAACAAAGAGCTGTCCTCAAGACCAAGCTCACTAAATTTATAAATTTTATAGATAACCCGTAAAATAAAACCAAATTAACGGAAATCAAGTTACGCGTAGAAAAATTCGATTCTATTTTAAATGAGTTTGAAGTGATACAAACAAATATAGATGCACTAGCAACCGAGACGTCAAATGAATTCGACGACTTTGAAACTCTTTATTATGCAACAATAAGTCGGGCCCGAGATATGTTTCAACCGAATGACGAATGTAAATGGTCAGGATGTAAAAAATGTGGTAAAAACCATAATACGCTCCTTCATTTTGAAACAGAACACGATAATCGGCAAGACAACAAGAATACAGAATCAAATGTTGAACAAGAAAGCATTAAAGTGAATAGCGCATTAGTCTCTACCCAAGTATTATTGTCAACTGCGTTAGTTAACATAAAGGGTAACAATGGCGATATGTTCCACGCTCGCGTATTGTTAGATAATGGGTCACAGTCTCATTTTATTACAAAAGGATTTGCTGATCGTTTAAAATTACCATTAAAAAATATAGATTTACCTGTGGAGGGTTTAAACCTTCTAATTGGTTGATTGGTGGCGCATAAAATATTCAATTAAAGCAGAAATACATTCAAAATACAATGATTACCATGAAAAAATCGAATTTCTTGTTTTACCACGAATATGTAATCAAGTGTCCAATCAATTAATCGATAAGCGAAGTTTAATAATACATCAAAAAATAAACCTGGCTGATCCACAATTTTCTGAGTCTAAGGAAATCGATGCTTTGTTAGGAGTAGAATTATTTTATTACCTCTTATGTGTAGGTCAAATCCCAATACCAGGTCATAAAGCTCGATTACATAAAACGGAATTAGGTTGGATTATTTGCGGAAGGGTAGGCAATCCTGAAAAATTAATAAATAAAAATAATTGCATGCTAACGTTCAATTCATTGCATAGAAGCATCGCTAAATTTTGGGAAATTGAAGAAATAGAAAATAAAACGTTTATCAGAAGAGCAATTTCAAGTCGAAGAACATTTTAAACAAAATACAAAACGTGACCCAGCCACTGGGCGATAAATTGTTCGATTGTCTTCAATGAAAAAATAAAAAACTTAGGAGAATCCCGCACACAAGCAGAACGACAATTTTATTCATTAGAACGAAAATTAGATAAAAATCTTGAATTAAAAACACATTACATCGAAAATATGCGCGAAGCTATTACATTAGGACACATGGTAGAAATTAATGCACGCGAAATAAAGAAAGAACATTGTTTTTTGCCACATCATCCTGTAGTGAAGGAGTCGAATTTGACCACTAAAGTTAGAATAGTATATAACGCATCGGCAAAAACAAGCAAAGGTATCTCTTTGAATGACTGCCTTAAGGTAGGCGCGGTGGGTCAAAGTACCAGCTTTGACATAATCCTCAGACTCCGAACACACCAAATTGTCATGTTATCGGACATTGAAAAAATGTACAAACAGATTCGCTTAGATGAGCGAGACGCACAATATCAACTTGTTTTATGGCGTGAGAACCGGACCGAGGAATTAAAAACCTTTGTAATACCGGTTGTTTTATTCGGCAGTGCATCGGCACCACATTCAGCAACTCGCGTATTAAATCAATTGGCAGACGATGAAAAAACTCGATTTCCAAAGCGAGTAAAATATTAAAACGGGATTGCTATGTTGATGACGTCATGACAGGAACTGATAACGTTGAAGATGCGAAAAACTTACGAGATGAATTAAGCGAGATCACAAAGGCAGGAGGATTTACGTTAAGAAAATGGGTGTCCAATAATGCAAAGGTAGTAGAGTCAATGTCTAATAGATCATCTAACGTAACCATGTTAACAAATAATAATGCGGAAATGAAAGCATGAGGAGTTCAGTAGAATAGTCTACACGATTTAATTACCTATAAAATCACGGAAGAACTCGATCCGAAAATCACAAAACGAAGCGTATTATCAAATATTGCTCGATTATACGATCCGATAGGTCTATTAGGCCCAGTAGTAGTTAGTGCAAAAATTTTAATGCAAAGTTTATGGCAACGTAACGCAGGTTGGGATGAATCATTGCCGAAAAATATTCACACATTATGGGTTAGTTTGAAAGGTCAACTTACAATGCTAACGGGAATTGAATTTGATAGAAAAACAATAATAAATAATGAAATTCGTACCGAAATTCACGGATTCTGCGACGCGAGTGAAAAAGCATACGGTGCTTGTATTTATATATACGATCAATCGACAACAAAGGCAAAATCTTTACAAATTTATTGTGTTCAAAAAATCGAATCGCTCCGTTAAAAACGATATCATTACCAAAATTAGAATTATGCGCCGCGTTATTACTCTCTCGCTTAATAAAAACGGTTTAAAACGTTATGTGTAAAAGAATTGATGAAGTATATTTATGGTCAGACTCGTCTATAACCTTACAATGGATTAACACTCAGCCATATTTACTAAAGACCTTTGTTGTGAATAGGGTATCCGAGATTAGGAATGTCACAAGCACAATGCGGTGGAGACACGTGCCCTCACAAGAAAACATGGCCGATGTTTTGTCACGAGGTCAATCACCAGCCGAATTTGTAGAAAATGAACAGTGGAGAATAGGCCCACAATGGTTAAGGAAAGATCCATCAAAATGGCCTAATAGCCCTATGCGCTTAGGCCCGTTATGCGAACTGAGGCCCACTTACACGTTGACAACAACAATAAAACAGAATCCTTTGTTAATCAAATATTCGACAATTAGTAAGTTAAAACGAGTTGTAGCCTATGTGTTGCGCTACAAGAATAATCTCAACAAAATCAAAACTAAGTTAGTTGGACATTTAACGACACGCGAGCTTCATATCGCTTTAATAAAAATATTAAAGGAAACCCAGAAAGAATGCTTCAAAACCGATATAGCACGACTTGCAGAAAATAAACTCATAGATTCAAATAGCGAATTACGCGCGCTGAATCCATTCTTGGACAGCGATGGACTCATTCGAGTCGGCGGACGGTTGAGAAACTCGATCTTGTCATATTCGGGGAAGCATCCTATTCTTTTACCAAAAAACCATCACATTACTGAGCTTATAATACGCGAGCAGCACTTATTGAGTTTGCATAGTGGAACTCAAGCAACTTTGAATGCAGTACGATTGAAATACTGGCCTATTAGCGGTAAAAATACAGTTAAAATGATTATAAGAAAAGGCGTAACGTGCTTTCGAGTAAAGCCAACCGATTATTCATATTTTATGGGTGATCTTCCCCGCAACAGAGTCACTCAAACACGTCCATTTTTGAATATTGGAGTCGATTATTGTGGTCCGTTTTATATAAAAGAAAAAAAGTTTCGAAATCGCGGAAAATTAAAAATATATGCATCTATATTTGTATGTTTTGCAACCAAGGCTGTTCACATTGAACTAGTGACAGACTTAACGACGGATGCATTTATAGGCTGTTTACGTAGGTTTTTTGCTCGACGAGGACGTTCTTTGAACCTTTATTCGGACAGTGCTACAAATTTTGTTGGGGCAAAAAACGAAATAGAAAATTTAATAAAATTGATTCAATCAAAGGATCATAACGACGTAATAAAAACATTTTTGTTAAATCAGGGTATAAACTGGCATTTTATACCTCCCCGATCACCGCACTTTGGCGGCGGACTTTGGGAAGCGGCAGTAAAATCATTTAAACATCATTATTATAGAATAATAGGCGATAAATTATTTACATATGAAGAATTAGAAACTTACACGACTGAAATTGAAGCAGTTTTAAATTCTCGTCCTATTACTCCTTTATCTGAAGACTCAAACGACCTCCGGGCCCTTACGCCTGCTCAACATATGGCAACATATCCAAAACATGAAACAACATTTTTGGAAGCGATGGTATAAGGAATATTTAAATCAACTAAATACCAGATCAAAATGGCAACTACAAACACCAGACAAAATTAAAATTGGCACCCTAGTTCTACTAAAGGAAGACAACACACCGCCACTGCATTGGCCTCTTGGGCGAATCATCGAGACGCATCCTGGTGAAGATGGCAGAACACGAGTAGTGACGGTGAAGTCACGCTCAGGAATTTACAAGCGTTGTATTACGCGTGTGGCACCTCTGTCAATAGATTGATTATGTATTATAGAAGAGTTCATTATCTACACCTTTAATTATGTTTTCATATTTTGAACGTAGTCCGTTCAAGGCAGGCGGGATGTTCAGTATTGACTAAACTTCATTATAGTAGTCTAGCTATAGCTGTCGGAAGAAATAACTGTTCAGTATTAACAAGGCTTAGTCGTAGTAGTCTGCTATAGCTGTCGAAAAACAAACAGCAAAAAAAATAGAATATAAATTGTTCAGCCTTCAGACCATATAAACAGAATCGGTTATAAATTGTTTTCTGAATAAAGAATTAAAAAGTAAAAACGTCAACTTGGTTTCAGTCGTAAAAAAAGCAATTAATTTCATACAAAAAAAGGAAATAACATAAATGAGCTGCTCTTCAATAAGAGTAGTTACGCAAAACATTGTGATCATTTGATGCAGGGTTTTGCCAGACATCACGAAAATAACACTGACCATGGAGATTTTCTTACCATTAAGGAGAAAATTACAAGCGTTCTGCAAAACAACAACAGACAGGTCGTCATTTACAACGAGCGGATTAATAACATCACGAAAATCACTAACGACATTCAAAGTTTATTGAGGGATAATAGCCAAATGAGTCTTACCACTGTATTAGATATAGAATTCAAACTTAAAATAATTAGGGAAGAGTTAAAAATATTAGTCATGCCACTGGGCCAAATTTGAGATCATAAATTCGCTAATTTTGCCAACAATCTGAAATTAAAATTGCTAAACATCTTGCATGTTACCATATTCAACAATAAAAGAGGCCCTAAATTTTTCCGAAATTAAAATCATGGCGAACTTATCTTCAATTCTGTAAATTATAAATATTCCATTAGCCACGCCAGAAATTTATCAAACACTGTTAATAAAACCAATTAAAAGAAACAACTTTCTCAATGAAATTCATCACAATACAATACAATTGCTAAATCAGGTACAAAGATTTTTGGCATCGAAAAAGAATGTAAAACCGTAAATTTCATATCCATTTGTGTACAAAATAACTTAATAGACATTAGCAAGACTCCTTGCATTCCAAACCTTTTTGAAACCTGTAAGCGCTTCATGTTCGAGGGTCAGCAGTCAACATATTTAAACCGTCGACCAAATATACTCCGGCACAATACTCCTCAATCAATTTTCCGGCAATCCAACAACGCAAGAGGCGACCTTCTAGCTGATCAAATTTCAAAATATCTTTATCTAAAAGCTCGTCAGCAAAACCAGCGCTTAAGTTCAACGACGTCCCATTTTTCTAACGATCGAGGACGATTGAATCTGAAGAGGGAAGAGTTAGCCACGCGCATCCGGCCAAACACGCGAAATCAGCAAGAAAAACGCCATTACAACGAGAAAATGCAATCTGCTGATGCAGCGAATTAGGTTAAGAAAAATTAATTTTTTGGTATTGTAGTCAGTCCAGAATTAGAACTTTACAAATAAAGACGAAAAAAATCTGATCAAAATTATTTGGTATTATTTGGCTTTTTGTTTTGTCGCTAACAAAAATTTAACTTACACCCAAGTTTCGTCACCGGTGACTACTCGATGCAGCAATGATTCCACTTCCTCCTCGTTGGTATTGTGCAACGTGCGCGAGTTACACCTACCTTAGATACACCTATAAACATTACGCCTACACCAAATATACCCTTACCTAGAGAAATATCCACCAAGTTCACATAAATCCTATTAACAACATTGTATCATAATGTTTACATTCAAGCCCGAATTAGTTATCTTCAGACTCATAAATCCAATCTAAATGTTTATATTAAACCCATGAAATTCAATCTCCAATGTTTATCTAAAACATCCGATTGAATTCAATTTGTTTACAAAAACTGCACGATCAGCAGAAAACTAATTTGATCTTTGTCCAGCGAGGATTGCTTGAACAGCAATCTCGTGGGAAACCCCAGATAAGACTTTAAGATAAAAGACCGATCACAGCATCGAGGAAGCATTCAATTAAGTTCAGTATTCAAGTTTGGTTTGTCTTTTCGACGCACAGTTGCATTACAGTGAGGTTAGAGTATAAGAAGTAAAGTGCTTAAGTGAATAATGGCATTAAATAAAAAGTTTCTTTAAATTGAAAAAAAAAGTGTTCTAGTCTAAATTGATTCCGCGAATAGGAATCAATAAAAATTCGTTTTGAATTCAGGATAAACTGTAATCATAGCTGGCGCAGTCGTCCGTTTAAGGAGGGAGGAGCCTCTTTAGCTGAACCTAATAACAACGGTTTTGGATTGCCGCAAGGACAAAATAATAAAAGTATTCGTCCTCCAGCCGAAGAAAATTCGAGTTGGCTAAAAATAACAATTAGTGATAAAACTAATTGAAAAAAACTTCATCTAGAGATAAATCTAGTAGAAACAATTACAGCCAGTTTTGTAAAACGTTTCCAAAAAATTCAACTAGGGAAAACTTAGATTGTAATTTAAGGAAACAATTAAAAACAAAACTTAATACAAACATACTCAGAAAACCTTATAAACCAATAAAGTTCTGATTCTTCATTTTAGATAAAATCTAAATTTGAGACGGGAACTTTATTAAAAACTAATTATAATAAAACAAAAGTGCTCGATATATCAACAACCGGACACGGCACCAGTCCCATCAACGAACTAAGGATCCCAAGTTTACCAACATGGCAAATCACGAAGACAACGAAGCGAACGTCGCATTACCCTTCATACTTTCCTTTGAAGAACTGCTAGAGGAAACAAGGCGATTACCAGAATACTCGGGAAACAACATGGCTCGAGGAAGCTGATACAATTTTAAGCTTGGCACAACCCGGAAACGAACAAGCTTGCCTATTTCGACTCGTCCTATACAAATTACTAGGTGAAGCGAGAAACACCGTACAAAAAGTTCCAGATCCAACGTGGCCAACAGTGAAAAACATCCTCATAACAACATTCGGAGTCAACGAGACATGCATCACGCTAGTAAATCAAGTACATAAAGTAAGTTACAAAAGTATAGACGATAGCTATTTCACACTAAATAAAATATTAAATAAGTTAAATACGAAATATTTGCAAGACCCTCATCGAAATTTGCATAACGAATTTAACCCAATCCGAGACGAGAGTCTCATACTAAATAAATTCAAGTCAATTTTACCAGAATACAAGTCGTACCTATTAGAAATCAGAAACTGTGAAACTTTAAATCAAGCTTATAAAATTCTAAAGGAAATCCAAAAAAACACAGATTCAAATGTATTCAACCTTCGACATGATTTCAGACAGAATCAAAACGGAAATAATTATCAAATACCAAATTATTGACATAGACAAAATAATTTGCGACAAAGTCAAATCCAAAGTCGTCCTAATAATCACATTCATCCAGATAACCTGAATCGTCCAAATAATTTCAATCGTCCAAATAATTATACTCGTCCGAACAACTTTAATCGTCCCAATAACTAAAAACATAACAATTATAATCGTCCTTATAATAACTACAACCGACCTAACAATTATAACAACAATTACAATCGTGCCAATAATCAACCTGAACCAATGCAATTAGATAATTCCGACAGATTTAGACAAAATCTTAGAAATTCAGATAATCAAAATTTTAAACCTATGGATACAAATTTTCAGCTAAATGCCTCGGAAATCATTTACTAATAATTAACCTTACCATTGATGACGAAGTCATTCCTACACTCATAAACACCGGCGCTTCTATATCCAGCATAGATAAAAACATCCTTTGTAAAAACCAAAAATTTAAATTAACCAATCCCATACCAGTACACGGCTTAGGCGGTACTTATAACGTAACCGAAAAACTTAAATCTTGCATGCATGCTGAGTTTAACATGTCAAATTCGCATAAAATACTGTGGAACGTCATGGACTTCCATGATAAATCCTTTAAAGCTGTAATTGGAGAAAACATTTTATACCCCTTAAATGTAAAACTTAATCTTGGAGAAGGGAACATGCAAATCAACGATCAGATAACCAAATTCAATTAGACGAAGTAAACTTTCAAAGTACACTTGAAACGGAAAATAATCGAGAAAAACTGTTTAAAGGGTTGAACAACGAAGAGGGAACTTCTCTACAAAAAATACTCAACGAATATGAGGATCTTTTTTATGTAGAAGGAAAAAACCTCTCCTGTACCACCCAAACTAAACAGTAATAAGCCTTTATACTCGAAAACTTACCGCTTTCAACCTATCCACGAAAAGAAAGTTGAAACCCAAATCAACGATATGTTGAAACAAGGGATAATAAAACCTTCGAACTCTCCATACAATGCTCTTATATGGGTTGTGCCAAAAAAATAAGACAACTCCGGAAAACAGAAATGGAGAATAGGAGTCAACTTCCCTAAACTAAACGACGAAACTATAGACGATAAATTTCCGATCCCCAACATCGATTCGATATTCAACAAAATGGGAAGAGAACAGTATTTCACGTCCTTAGATCTAGCAAAAGGTTTTCACCAAATCGAAATCAACGAAAATGATCGATTTAAAACCACATTTTCTACCCCCCAAGGACACTACGAGTTTAATCGTATGCCCTTTGGACTAAAAACTGCACCCGCTACATTTCAGCGAATGATTAATGAAGTCCTTCGTGAATATATAAATAAAACCTGTGTGGTATACTTAGACGATATATTAATATTTGCAACGTCAATCCAAGAAATGGAAACAAACATAAAAAAAATATTTGATACGCTACAAAAATTCAAACTAACAATACAAATTGATAAATGTAATTTCTTTTCGAAACAAACGGAATATCTTGGTCACATACTAACAGTCGACGGAATAAAACCAAACCCCGAAAAAATAAACGTCACAAAAAATCTGAAAGTCCCTACTGAAATTAAATCATTTCTCGGTATCACAGGATACTACCGAAAGTTCATAAATAATTATGCAAAAATTGCAGCACCTTTAACGGCCACTTTAAAAAAATCAAACAAAATCAATCCCGATGATCCTAAATACTTCGCATCTTTCGAAAAACTGAAAGATCTTCTGACTAATTACCCCATTCTCAGATACCCCGATTTTAAACAAAAATTCGTTCTTACAACTGACGCTTCAAAGAAAGCCATTGGAGCAGTCCTTTCACAAAATGGGCATCCCATCTCTTTTGCCAGCAGAACTCTAAACGAGCATGGACGTAACTATTCGACAATAGAAAACGAACTATTATCTATTAAATGGGAAGTGTGGTTTCGGTGTGACGGATGGCATCCTCTTCAGGTGCTGTCATTTGCCATCCGCCACGAGACAGCTTTACCACGGTTAGGCTTGTTGATGGGTTAAGCTCGTTATATTTCAACTATTTTATTATTTGTATCCGCGAAGTATAACGACTTTGTTCGTATGTTTGCCTACGTCGAAATTCTATTAGTTAGTTTATCATGGGATAAAACCTCCTAGTCTAGTCGACAACTTCCGTCTTCTAGTGCGCTTTTGGTTAGCGACTTCCGTTAAACGAATAAAGAAATTTACAAATAAAACGGAAAAAGTACTTCAACCATTGCAAACAAAAGAAATCGTACTTTCACACGAACAAACCTTAATAATAGAAAACACACTACACAATGGTCCCACTAATGACATTTTAACGTCAAAATTTAAATTAGCCATATACAGAAGTGACATTAAAACTTTGGGAAACGACAGATGGATAAACGACCAAATAATAAATTTCTATCTTAACCTAATTTCTGAGCGCAGTAAAGAATCCAAAACTTTACCTAAAGTATATTGCATGAGTACATTCTTTACGCAAACCCTTTCCACATCAGGGTTCAGTGCAGTAAAACGATGGAGACGTAAAATTAATATACTTTCATTTGACATACTCCTAATTCCGACACACTTAAACAATAACCATTGGACATTAGCAGCAATTCATATCAGTTATAGAAAGTTGCGTGTTCTCTTGATGAGCCATAATAGAATAAAATCTGAATTATCCTTTATTCATTCGACTAGAATTAATTTTAAAAAATTACTATTTAACAACAAAAGCAAAAATGATCCCCTTTCTCATTCAGGAGTGTATCGTGCATCCTGTGATAATTGCGATGCAGCTTATATAGGACAAACAGGTAGGAGCTTTAAAATTAGATACAATGAGCACATCAAAGCAACTAGAGAGGTAAATCCAAATTCTGGGATAGCCCAACATATTTTAGATACAGGTCATAATTTTAGCATTAACAATATTAGCATCCTACATAAAATAAACAAAGGGAAAAGCTAGACTACCTGGAATGCCTTGAGATTAGGCGGGCCATAAAGAGCACGGAAAACCTACTACACGATATTACCCTTCCCTTCCAATCACCACCCCTTCAACCATTAATTACTTAAGAACAAAACCAAGAAATATTATACATTGTATGTAACCTGAATATGATCTAAAGATCGAAACGCGTCGTGCTAATAATAAAGTTTGTGAGTCAAAAAAACCAAGTGTTTCATTTAAAATAAGATTTTATTTAGCAGCAATTAACTTCGGAAATAAAACAATTAAATATTATTATATCATTATGTAACACAAATAATACAATAATAGAAAAGCTTAGAGAATATTTGGAAAACGAATCTTGTGACAAATTAAAACAACAAATAAACGGATCATTCAATTAATTTGAGGAAACAGTTAATTTTTAACCAATAAAACCACAGCTTTAATTTTAATTATTAACATATATATTTCGGAACACAGTTATTCGCTTCTTCAGTGTTGTTAAAACTAAAATTGAAGAAAACCTTAATACCTAGTTCTTAAATATCTATAACTTTTAATCCGGCTATCCTAATTGTATCCGCAAGATACTCAAATTACTTCACGAGTTTAACAAGTCCTGAAAACCCATTTCCCAGGTCATGGTTGATTCGTCGCGTTTCCGGGGTTCTCGCTATAAATAGGCTCTCGTACGCATCGAGTTGAGACCTTTTTTGGACCTGTTTCATACATGCTGCGTCTTTCATACCAATCATGTGGCCTTTCTCAATTATATGTTTGGCCACCGATGACCTTACTTCCGTTTTTTGGGATCTGCCAGCTATCTCGGCCTCTTTTAGATGCTCACTAACTCTCGTTGGTATCGGCCTTATGGTTTGACCAATATACACCATTTGACAGTCAGGGCAAGTTATCTTGTAGATGCCACTTTTTTCCTTGTGTAAAACGGCGTCTTTCGTCGTTCCCAGGATTGTTCTCAGTTTAGAATTCTGACTGGTTGTTGTCGCTATCACGTTGATTCTTGTGAGGCACTTTCTGGCTCTGTCGCTCATATGTGACCGGTTCACTGCTGCTCTTTTTATTCCGTTTTGTTTGTCTATGTTTGTTGATAGAAGCGTGGAACTCAAGCTGCTCTTCATTTTCCTCTCTTTCTTTTTTATCACATTTCTTATTACTTCTGGTTCGAACCCGTTTAGTCCGGCTGTTTCTATTATCTGACGAGTTTTCTGTTTCTGCCTTTCCTGGTTTAACGGTATTGAAAGCATCCTGTGTTTCATGGAGCTGTATGCTGCCATTTTTTGTGCATATGAGTGGTTTGACGTGTTTGGTATTGTCCTTTGGGTGTGGCTAGTTTTTCTGTATATGTCAAACTCAATGTTTCTATCTTTTCTGATGATTTTTAAGTCCAGGAAGTTTATCACTCCCTGTTCGTCTGTCTCCTTTGTGAATTCGATGTTCTTGTGTATACCATTCATTTCAGCGAAGGTTTCTTCCACTTTGTTCTTTTTTATTATTACAAGAATATCATCCACGTAGCGTGCCCAAAACCTTGAAAGTATGCCGCGTTCTTTTATTCTGGCTTCAATGGAGCTCATTCAGTTTAGAAAACGTAAAGAATTCACCACAACGAAATAACAATAACGATTGTGACATTTTTCTATGCACCACTGCAGAATACCTGTCAAGAGACAAAACTCTTAGTTTCTCATAAGAAAACATAATTTATCTTTGACAGAGAATCATTTTAGAAATAATGAAAGGAAAACTACTTCCCTAAGAAAATACACTATATAATTTTATTTCAGATCCTTACACTCAAAACATTCTTGATGGTAATATTATTAGCAGCATTCATTCCAACAACAGTCTAAGCAGAAATTACCATAGAAAATGTAGAATGAGAATCTAATAAAAAAGGACCCAGTAAAGTTAATTCAAGGGACTAAACATATTGTATCTATCATAAAATCGACCTTCAACAATACGAATACGCAATTAACCGAATATCTAAAGAAATAGAACAAAACCCGCATAACTTGGAAACAATAAAAACAATACGCGGCGAACTAAAACTACTTCATTTTAACAATTCCACTAACAAAGTTAAAAATTTATGAAATAAACGCAGACGAATAAACTGTATAAACAATTCATAACCGAAATAAAGAATACCACTAACCAAACAAACAAAATATTAATTAATATGCAACTTAATCATAATTTTGAACTTATCAAAGACGAACTTGAAAAAATAATAGATAATGTAAATTCTGCCAGAACTGAAATAATATCAAGATCAATACTGTCACACGATGAAATTGATGAATTCAATTTAACATTTGACGAATTAAAAGAAATTAATATAAACGTATTTATTAAGAAAAGTGCTATGATTTTTGTAATCAACATCCCTATTCTAACGCAACATATATTATCATATTATCTAAAGAAAATTCCTAATAAAAATTCTGAAACTTTAAATATTAACATAAGTAACGTATTTGGAAGAAGAAAATTATGTAAAATATCTAACTAATAAACTAGAATGCAAAAGCACTGAATGTATTATAAAAATTAGTAAAAACACATATGTAACGGAAATTGAAAAAGGATTACTTGTAGCTGTAAATATTGCAGAAAAAAGTAAACATAATTGTAACGAAAAGACATACCCATTAGAAGGCACATATGTCATTAGATTTAGCAACTGTAAACTAGAAGTATTAGGAAAAACATTATCAACTAAAATAAAAGAATTTTAACTAATCCTTACTTTAAATCCAATACAAAACATTACTGGTTATCTAACAGAACCAAATTTTGAAAACGTACAATTAGAAAACATGGAAAATCTAAATAAAATAGAAGAAATAAAATATGTAGATACTAGGAATACGATTACAATCGGAACCGTCTTAATAGAAACAATAATTATACTTACATCATTATTTATCCTATATGTCTATTGTAAAAATCATAAATCATATAAAATCAGTGTGAAAAGTAATGAACCAGAGGAAATTGAATTACCAACAATAAGCATTGTTGAGGACAACAATAAACTTAAGGAGGAAGGAGTTTGTAACGAGATTATCGTTGTCTCCTCGTGTAATATGTTTATTGCGCGTGGAGCACGTGGTAGGCCAAGTGATGGGCGTCTTCTCCGATAATCTCTTAAAGATATAATCTTCTTCTCACTAGAAAGATGTTATACTCAGAAAAGATAACAATATAGATGAGGGGGACCTACCGGCATTCCGAAGATTGCCACATGTTTGGCGCAGTCCAAAAGAACAGGCAGCCGATATTTCTAGATATTGTAGTTGCCGAATAAAAAGGCAACTTGTAGTCTGCCGAACTTCCTAAGGCCAGACTTTGCTCCAATGTTCCTATCAACGTTTTTGCCGATATGACGGCAAAATTTGCCGATTAGAACTAGCAACTGTGGAACAATTCTGATCGAGTGCCCCTCGTTCCTTCCTTTTATTCACAAATTTCTATGTACATTAATTTTGCTTGTTCTATAAAATTCCTACTTTAGTTTTAAATCTACTTACCATAACCAATCGAACGCAATTCAAATTAGTTTCCCGCAGAGTTCGTCGCATTCAATTTAGCTTACTTTGCATTGACCCAATTAACGTCGCGTAAGTTGTATTTTTGCTTACTCTGGGTTCAATGCTCTACTAAGAGTTTCTCACGGTAAATTTAGATTAACAAGTCAATGTGGGTTTGAGGATATGCTTAATAGAGAGCTTACTGAAATTTGTGTGGGTTATCACAAAAGCTTGTGTGGGAGATTAGTTGTGTATTGGCTAGTTCCAGGTTTGGAACTAGGAATACACTACAAGTTACACCTACCCTAGATACACCTATAAACATTACACCTACCCCAAATATACCCTTACCTAGAGAAATATCCACCAAGTTCACATAAATCCTATTAACAACATTGTATCATAATGTTTACATTCAAGCCCGAATTAATAATCTTCAGACTCATAAATCCAATCTAAATGTTTATATTAAACCCACGAAATTCAATCTCCAATATTTATCTAAAACATCCGATTCAATTCAATTTGTTAACAAAAACTGCACGATCAGCAGAAAACTAATTTGATCTTTGTCCAGATTGACAATTCCTAAACGATCAAAATCAAATTGGCTATTTTCAAATTTGCTCAATATATCAGAATGCTTAAAAGTTGATTGTGCCGTTATTGCAGCCGGTGAGCGATATATATATATATATATAATTTTTACACCAGGTCCATATTCTACAGCGACAAAGACAAATTTAAGAACCCAGAGCCATGGATCTTTACATCCTTGGGACAATTGCGTTTAACAAATGCAGATCGGACCTACCTACCTTTGACTTGCTTTCCAATGAAATATACTCGAAAATGTTTTCAAGAACTGACCGCTGCGAGTGTTTCCAATGTGAATGAATGCTCTTTTTTCTACATTGGATATAAACCTATTATTGAAAGCTATTGCTTCCAAAGTCCCGTCCACTTGTTTTGTGAAAGCATCGCTCCAATGCCAACTTTTGACGCGTCTGGATGCATCTCTGTTTCAGCTTCGTTATCATCAAAGGGTAATACAGGCCAGATGATAAGTGAATTCTTCAATTCTTCAAATGCACTCTGTTGTTGTTCTTTCCACTTAAATTTATTGTTTTTTCTTAGTATATTCATAGAAAGCGATGGAATTGCAGCAACAGTTTTTACGAATCTTCTGAAATAACCAGCAAGTCCCACGAATTGACGTGGCTGATGAATATTTCCAGGCTTATAATACTCTAAAATCGCCAGAATTTTTCTCTTGCCCAGTTGGATACCTTAAAATGTAATTTCATATCCTAAATCATAGCATAAATGAATATATAGCACGGACTCTCCGAGCTGTTAAAATAGACTTGAGACAAAACACACACAGAATCTGCTTCCGCGCAAGCTTTATGCCTGTGGGCCTACAACTCGGCCTATTTCTCGCTAGCTGTGGTCGCGGCAACCCGCCATTCCCGTGGGGCAGTGTCGAACTCAGCCGCCTGGTGTAATTAATTAAAAGTACGACTAAAAAGACTACGAAAGTGGTGACCCCGCGAACATAAAAACATTAGAGCCAGTGCGGATTATATACTTTTACAGTGATACTCTCAACGCGGTATCATACGGTGCCATTGCAGCCCAATCACACTACTTTTCGTGTCTGCGAGTTTCGTTACACCTCAGCCAGCCACCAAGATGCTTTGTGGTAACGATGAGTCAGCACGCATTGCCGCATTGCAGCAGGCTCAAGCTCGCAACGCGTTGCAGCAGATTGCTGAACGTCAGCCTCAGCCGCCTGTGGAACAGCAGAAAGACCAACCACAGCCATTAGCCGGGCAACCAAATGCCACGCACGGCGTCAACGCTGTCAGCCAGTGCAAGTTGCCACCGTTCTGGCGCTCGAATCCAGAACTCTGGTTTCTCCAGGTGGAATCGGCCTTCCAGGTGCACCGCATTTCGAACGATGCTTCGAAATATCACCTGGCCGTTGCAGCTCTCGACTTCGACACCATATCCGTGGTGTCCAACATCATTCGCAAACCTCCGGAATGCAATAAATACGCAACGTGCAAGACTGCTGCGCTAGCCCGCCTCACAGACTGACCGGACGCGCAATTGCACAAGCTGCTCACTGGCGTCGAGCTTGACGACCTGGGATGCCGGGACGCGCGTTCGTGATGAAGTATTGCGCGTCAAATGGCTTGATCTGCTGCAGCAGCAGACACGACGTATGCTGCTGCTAATAAAAGAGCAAACGCTAGAGGAGCTCGCTGCACCCAGTGGGAAATAAAGCACTTATTAAAGGCTTTTTAAGCGCTTTTCACAAGCAATAATGCGCTTAAAAGGCACTTAACGTTCATGTATAATTTAACATTGCATGTCATTGGAAGTAAGGCCTTTATTTGTCCCAACTTCAAATGGCAATAAAATCGTTTTTGAAAAGCAGTTTCAAACTCACTTCTGAAAGCACCTTAAAAGTGCTTTCATGAAGCGATTAAGGAGGGATTTTAGAAATGTGTTCACTAAGGTTTCATACCACGGGTGCCTCAGCAGAATTTGCAAGAGTACTATTTTACTAGAAAATAATCCAATCTTTCCCCTGAAACCTACAAAATCAATCCTACTAACAAATAAAGTTCAGTTTCTAATAACTTTAAATGAAACACGCCATTTTTCGTAATGTTAACTTATTTCAATGAAACTATAATTGATTGATACAAAAAAACCCACATGCACATTGGCCATAAAATCAAATAATTCATAAATTAACGACTTCAATAAAATATAATGGTAAAAAAATTCATGAAGAACTAGAAAATAGATGTATTCAAAATTCGATGCAGCTTTCAATTTTTTTCGCATTTTTAGCCCGGAAAGTTTCCTGATGTATTTGATTTTTACGTTTCCTAACACCAGCTCTCATGTCGCTCTCGAAATCGACGTAGCCGTAGTCAGTATCCTTTACCACGTCTACAATTGAAGTTAAAAGTAGTCTATAAAATCCTGAATACAACAACTAACCAAAAACATATTTAGAAAAAAGCTTGGTTTTTTTCAAAGCAATTTTTTGTTGGTAGCCATCCCAATAATACGATGTCTTATGCACCATTCCTTACGCCTTTCTGTTAAGATATGGGGTTCGCCTAAAATGTTGTTCATGCATTCATTTCAAACTGTTCCTGAACACCCTTCAAAACTTCTCATTCAATCGATTCTTTCATTATCGTCAATAGGTCGTTCCATATATACTTTATGTTTTCCAGTGGCCACTGAACTCAGTTCTTTTGATTTGATGATATTTGTTTTTCCATACTGATGAAACTCTATGAAAACAGTAACTTAAAAATAATGCGAAATGCAAAATAACTTTTGATAGACAATATTTCAAATTTGAAACATTTGTGCATATGAACAGTTTTATTATTTGTGAAAATTTATCAAATTAGAAACTGACTTGCTACATTTTAAGTACTTCAATATAACAAACACCCGATACTTACCACAAAAAAATTCTTTCACTTTGAACACCTAACAAACAATCACTGAACTTCACTGATGTCTGCAATGATCATTCACGTAGTGATTCATCTCGCGTATGAATGATTCGAGGGATTTCCCGGAATATGATCAAATATGCCGATTTATAATCACATTCATCCAACTCATTTGAAACTGCTTTGCAGTATTAAGAAATAAAGCTCTTCAATAAGTGCCACCATAGTTACTGATTACTTCCTTATTTGCCTAAAGAGCTTTTAAAGCGCTATTTTTGAAAGTGCTTTAAATTTTCCCGCTGGGCAAATACCGACGAGGCGCACGGCATGAGACCAAACGTCTGCACCTTTTCAACATCACCAGCACGTTTGCCTATGCCCTCCGACAGCAGAGGACTACCCAGAAAGTCGACAGACTTCATCGCCGAGAAGCTCGCCGCTCTGCGTCTAGAGGCTACCCAGCCGACAGCGATAACCCGGGAGACGTTATAATAGCCCCGCACCGTCACCCCTGCTCAGCACGGTCGCTCCAGATCGTGAGGCCGCAACCAAGAGAAGAGGCGCGTAGCAACCCCGGGGTCCGATCCGCGGTCAGTTCCTCTACGTCGTAGACAGCTGTTGTGGATCATTTTATTACATTTTTTTTATTTTCTACTAAAACGTTAATCAATTTAAATTGCATTGTTCCATTGTCAAATAATAGCCATTGGCAGTACCTAAATCCGAATTATTAATCCATCACTCGCACTGTCTCTCGAGAGAGATGAGAAACGCGTTATTCTTTGTTCTAGTCGTGGTGAATTCAGGTGATCGAGCGAGAAGCGGCTCTCTTTGGGTGCGGTCGCCCATCTGATTGGAGAAATTATCGGATTGCCATATATGGGCATAAATGTTCGGACTCGAGACGCGAGCGAGAGGGATGGGGTGTGAGTGCAGAGGTGGTGAGAGTCAGTCGGGAACAAGTCATCGTAGTCGCAGGTGGAAATGTTTGAGAATTGTCTAAGTTGATTAAGGGAACAATATTCGGGCAGTTGTGTTTCCAGTGTTGTTGCGAGATTGTATTCGTGGCTTTGATCAAGGCATCAACCCGACGGAGGCTACCTCCCGTGAACGACGACATCTTCGATATCGGGCCGGACAAGTTCAGCTTCCCGTCGGGACACACGTTGCGGGCTTTCTATGTCCTGGGTTTCTGAACGCTGCTGGCGCCGACGCCCTGGTTGGGCTGGCCACCTCTGTTCGCCTGGGCCGCAAGTGACGCGGTCTCCCGAGTGCTACCGCTGCGACATCACATCCTAGACATGTTGCCGGATGTTATGCTCGGGATACACGAAACCCTTGATGTCGATCATCTGGTTCGGACCTGACTTCTCGGCGTGGATAAGAGCTCGAATTCGGAAGACAACGTGCCTGGAGGTCATGATAATGCTTAAACTGTTCTTCCAATACATTTCTTTTCTTTCCCATAAATTGGTAAAATGTTTTTTTGTAGCGTATTCCGCAAGGATTGTGATTTTTTTAATAGTTAGAAATACTGTTTTTGTTAAAACCACAAAAGTGGATATCTTTGAAGTGGTTATGAAATGTTGAATGTTGTCGCCTCTGGACTGTAACGATCAGTGTTAAAGTAGATCTTAAGAAAAGAATAAAGTGAAATCTAATATGAAGTGAATGTCTAATTTGGTTTCTCCCCTCCGCAGCTGTGCGCGAATATGTTTGTCCGGTTCTTCAGTTGTTTTGTGTTTTTGATTAGCCCACGACCCGGTGAGCTAGCCGGTTTCGAAATTTTACTCTACGGTTGCCACTATGCGACCACAGTTGGTAGGTGCTCCGCTCGGGGCCTACTCTCGGCAATCATCTTTCATGTGGCGTCCGAATAGGCGTTGCATATGGTGGATGATTGGCTGGGAGGGAAGTGTGGTAATGGGAGCACGCAACACAGCTATACGAAGACCTGCTTCTTATTCGACTCAGGCTCCGTCGTTTCCATTTTTCCTAAGTTACAGAAACAAACCTTCGTGCTCCAGGCAGCCAACGGAACGCCAATCGCCACGTTAGGCACGCAACTATTGACGCTGAACCTTGACCTTCGCCGACCCTTACAGTAGCCGTTTATCATTGCCGTCGCTCAAACCACCATCCTGAGAGCTGACGCGCTAAGTCACCACGAACTGACTTCGGACTTTCGCCAACGTCGTCTCCTCGACGAGCACACTAGTCTATCGACTGTCTGTGCACTTGGACCAGTACCAGACCTACACTCGTTCAGAGCAATCTCAGAAGCTCTTAAGACGCCGTTGGGCTCAGAAGGTGAGCTCTACAAACGAATCATTGAAAAGTTCTCGTGCGCCACTCTGTCACCAGATCAGATGGCCTGCATCGCCAACTTGCCAGTACATCACTAAATCATTACGACCAGACCGCAAATTTTTGCTCGACCACGTCGCCTCGCAGGAGAACGTCTCGCTGCGGCGAAACAGGAGTTCAAGCAACTGCTGGAGTGCAGCGTCATCAGGCCTTCCTCGAGCCAGTTCGCCACCTTTCTGCACATAGAGCTCAAGGAGGGGAACAAATGGCGCGTCACGGGAGACTACCGCCAGCTCAACGCATGCACTAGACCTGACAGGTGTCCGTTGCCGATCATCGAGGATCTGCTCCAAGACGCCAGCGGCATTGTCATTTCGGTCGTGGGTCTCCAACGGGCTTTTTACCAGATTCCCGTTGCACTGGATGACATCCTCAAGATGGCAGTGACTGCGCCATTTGTGTTGTTTGAGTTCGTGGAAAAACCTTTCGGACTTCGCAATGCAGTCCAAGCTATGCAGCAAACGCTCAACCACCTGCTGAGGAAGTTTCTCGTCGATTGCATCTACCAAGACGATATTCTCGTTGAAACTGACGACCACGAGCAACATCGACATCACCTTGAACAGTTCCTCGAGCTCTTACTGGCTACCAAGCTTCAGGCTAACTGCAGCAAATTGCAATTCGGCATCTCAGAGGTCATCTTCGCCAGCTACCTAGTCAGCCAGTCAGGTTTCGGGCCACCTGCCTCCAGGACTCACGCCATCGACGACTTTACGCGGCCAGCAGATTCTTCGCAGCTCAAGATTTTTCTTGGCATGCTCAATTACTACAGACGATGCATGCCACCGAGCTCCAAGCACCGCTTTCTGAGATGTTCGAGGGTTGCACCAGAAAGCAGACTAAGCTAACCGGGACATCAGCGTTTGCGTGACGCAGGCAGAGCATTGGTGCCGCCACCTAATCTGCCTACCTCTCGTCAACCCAGACTCTGGCCTTGCATACAGACGCTTCAAATACTGCCATCGGCGCAGCCCTGGACCAACTACGACTGGATGGCACCTGCGTTCTCTTAGGCTTCTTCCCTAAAAAACTGACTGAAACCGAGCAAAAGTACTCGACATATGACCACAAGCTTTTCGGTGTGTTTGCAGCCATCAAGTTATTCCAGCGCATCTTGAAGGGTCGCCAATTCACCGTCTATAGCGACCACCGACCGCTTGTCTTCGCCTTGACGCAGCGTTCCGACAAAGCATCACCCCGCCAAGCCAGACAGCTAGATTTCATCAGCCAATATGACACCCAGCTCGTATACACTCCTGAAGAAGACAATACAGTAATCGACGGTTTGTCATGAGTAGAATTGGTCACCATGCAGACGACTATCACGCCGAAAAACATCAGCAACGCGCAGGCCAACGACGAGCAGCTTTCCCATCTCCTCGCAAGTGCACGTATGAAGATATAACGCTTCGAGCTCGGCGACCGCGCTACATACTACACTGAGCACAACGCCGTCATCAAACCGTATTTGCCGCTTTCACTTCGTCGCCGAGCATTCAAACCACCGCCGCCAAACGAGTAGCGCTCAAATATTTCTGGCAGAGCCTACGCAAGAACGTGTTCCAGTGGGCCAAACAATGCGTGCCAGAAGTCGAAAGTGTATCGGCACAATAGAGCCAAACTAGGCAGCTTCAACACGCCCGACAACCGCTTCGACCACATTCACCTCGACCTCATCAAGCTGCCACTATGTGAAGGCTACGACCACCGTCTCACCATCGTTGACTGATACTCTCGTTGGCCGGAAGCAGTGCCTGTACGCGACAATATCGCTTCAACGGTCGCTCGAGCCACCTACGACAGCTGGATAAACTTTTTCGGCACTCCACTCGAAATTACAACAGATCAAGGCTCTCAATTTGAGGCCGCGCTGCATCGCGAGCTCTCTCGACTTTTGGAGGCACATCAAGTCCACACCACGCCATATCATCCCAAGTCGAATGGGATGCTCGAGCAAATGTACTGAACCCTCAATGCCTCGCTAAGAGCCACGGTTTATGCAGCTTTCAGCAGCGCGCCTGAGGCTCCGTGGCCGAAGGTGCTGCCAACCGTTCTTCTCTGTATGCGAACTACCTTCAAGGAGGATTTACATGCTTCAGCAGAGATGTTCTTTGGTAAGTCTCCTTTCATCCTGGGAGAATTCATCGCCCCGCAGCCCGTGCCAGTTCTCAGCACGAAGGACTTTGTTGCAGACATCCGGCGCCTGTTCAACGCAATCCATCCAGTTCCAGCATCAAGACACAGCGATCAGCACCCGTTCGTGTACAGAGATCTAGCCAGCTGCAAATATGCTTTCCCCGCATCGATGCAGTGAATAAGTCGCTACAAAAGTCGTATTTGGGGCCACACTGCATCATTGAAAGGGTTGACTCGCGCACCTTCGTCCCGGACGTCAACGGCAAAGCAAAAAGTCTTTCAACTGAGCAGTTGAAACAAGCCTACTTCACCCCGCAGATGCGTCGCTGCATCCAGAGCAGCCGGTCAAGCAAGACACGCTGGCCGCACAAGACGCGCATCAACCGTAGCACTTGCCACCGTCGCAAGGCACGCCAGTTACCCATCAACCGCCTCTGCCAAAGCAACGCTACCAGCCAAACATATTGTCTAGGAAAGTCAGATTTTCATTCCCATCATTGGAAAGAGTGTGACTGGGGAGTCCCGCCAGCTGCTTTCGCGCCAGCTTTATGCCTGTGGCCCTACAACTTCACCTGTTCCTCGCTAGCTGTGGTCGTGGCAGCCCGTCTTTCCCGTGGTACTGAGTCGAATTCAGCCAATTTGTGAATAATCAATAGTACAATATAAAAGACTACTAAATATGTAGAGAGACGAGTCGGCCATTTTATACAAGTTAACCGTGTACGTGTACATGCACGAATAAGCTGACTTAACGAAAGTATGCGTAATATCAACGAGTACAAGTACGGCGAGTACCCGATGCGTATACGCGACTGAACGAATCATTGCGGGCTACCTGATCAATAGGAACAAAGAAACTACGCGGTTTCGTGATTTTAAATAGCAATAAATTCTATTGAAAAAATTTCCATATAAATATTGGAGAACATAAATACGGTGTTTTAGCAGAACAACTAAACTGCGAATTCATAAATTTCACACTTCATTCACTTTTCCACAGTTCTGTGTAATGACGGTCATTCATAAGTCGAACACCTTTTGTCTCTTAAATATCACTCACTACACTGCAAATTCTCGGTTTCTGGTGGGCTGTACCCATAACTCAGAGATAATAATCGGCAACGAACGTGGAAACCATAAAAACTTAACGTTACCGCGGAGTCTTCCACTACCATTTCACCCGGCTATTGATACCTACACACGTTCACTAGCAAGTAGTTTTCATTGATTCTGTTCTGCGAATCCAAGGAAATTAAATCCCTTCTTCGTTGCTCTATATTCCTCAATAAAAAAACACCGAAGAAGGAACTTTATTTCCTTTTCGTAGAGCATCAGACAGTTTTTCGTACTGTTCAAGTTTACGGCTTTAAAACATTTTTCCGATGATTACACGTTGCTCAATGGAGCACCGATCATCACATATTTTAAACGCGTGATTCTCTGGCACTTGTCACTACCATGTGATTCAATTTTCATTGAAAAAATCTAAAATTAATATACGCGATATTCCGATCGCGAATTTTCAAATACACACTAACATTTCTCGCCGTCAGTCGCAACTCAACGAATTAACGAAATCATTAGCTTCTATGTGCATCTCTGTTTTTTGTGCACGAACCATTCACATGCAATTTGCGTACTCTGTTACTCATGCTAAGGTACACGGATATGCATTTACCTATACTTAGGCACAGCCTGGCCACTTTGGTTGGTTAACAGATATGTGGCAAATTGACTGAAGTGTCCGTGGTATGTATTCTTTTACCTATGTCCTAAATATTTTCTTTTACTCTTAAAAAAGGAACACTTTGGCAATCTAAGTGTCAAATTTCCACTAAGGACATTTGAATATCTTTTCTAGATTTTCCAAAGCTTCGTCAATAGTCACGGTGGATAATAATATGTCGTCCATATATGCTAGAACAGAGCTAAATTGTGTCTGTCAATGCAGCGTCAAGTGTCTTTTGGAAGCCAGCTGGTGTATGAGCCAGACCAAAAGGCAAACGAATGTACTTGTAATGGCCATCTGGAGTAATGAAGGCTGCTTTGTCCATCGACTCATCGCTAATAGGAATTTGATGCTAGCCACTTGCTGGGTCCACTCCGTTGAAAATTTACTGCCTTTATGCTTTTCCAGCTGATCGTTTATTCTGGGCAGTGGATACCTTTCACTGTAATTACGTTCAATTACCAATAGTCCACACACATCCGGTATTCTCCTAAGAGTATAGGAACAATGTATGTTGATATTGAATATTTGATAATGTTGTTGTCTTGTGTGTGTGTGTGTGAGTGAGGCATCCTAAAAGCTTTGTATATTGGCAAGCTTATTGTAAATATTTCAAATTTCTGTATATTTGTTCTTCGCAAACCACTCATCTTGCAATAATTTGTCGTTCTTGAAATATACTCTATAGATACTCTAAGAATACGCAAAAAAATTTGAAGCGATATTCATTTTATTTCTCGAGTTAAAGTCCGTTGTAGGCAGCGTGGCGTTCCCCAGTAAGTCAAGCACACGTGCCGCGCGTCCCTGCCCACTTTCTCTCCGGCGCTATGGGTGGTTCTCTTATTGTGTATCTCTACCATACCAATCTGAAATTCTAAGGAATTACGACCTGTAATCGCTGACTAACGCGTAAGTTATAATAAAAACTAATAATCAATAGTTTTTATCTTCTGCAAATTTTAAACACGTGCTTCTCAAAGTAGCACTTTTTCAACTTCCGTACAAAATATCGCAAAAAATGTACAACCGATCCGGCTCAAATTCATACCACATCTATAAAAGAGTATTATCTTCTCGTTGAATTTACATGTTTTTTGATTTTTGAGGCATAAATTGGTTATTACTGTTTAAAACGCGGTTTTTGTGAAAATTTTCGATTTTTTTGTTTATTCCAAAATTAATGTAAATATTTCATTACTTATTAAAAATTTCATTGGTCAACCTATGAACAATACATCTCACTTACATATTTTTCTTCTTCTTAATGTTGCAGGATCTCCGGAAGTGGCATAAAGTTGTACGAGGAATTTTTTGAGTTATTTTTTTCATTCGTTCGCATCGCCGCCATTTTCCGTTGAAAAATTATAAAAAAAAATATTTTCAAGAAATTTGGTTTTTAAGGATTTTATATTTACAATCGTCTGAATAAACAACATATATTTCTTAAATTAATCTGAAATTAGAATTTTTTTTAAATTCTGCATGTATTTCTCCCCTTAAAAGTTATTGGGTTATCGGATGTATTGATCACTGAAACAAATCTCCCTTAGGTCTTCGTTACACATCTCGATACTTTTGGTTAAGATTCATAACGTAGTTCTACCTACACTGTGTCACTAGTGTCTCCTTCCATCTGAATAAATCTAACACTACTCGCGGGATGTAGGGTAGATCGCCTCCTCGCGGTGCATCCTGGATAACGCTAAATGATCTACCACGGCACGACTTAGAATGTTTTCTGGACAACTCTCTCGTCTTAACGACTACTTTTGATGCTTTGGGCTGGTAGCTGTGGTATTCTGTCACCTGAGTACGCAAGAGTGACATCTTGCGGAAATGGCTTTCAGGCTAATGCCACTGCTGCCTCCGTCCCGGTTAAACCCTGGCAGGCCTCGCGGTACGCTCGAAATTCGTCGCCACTAGTCTGGCCGTGTAGGTTCAGTTGAGTTCAGATTCCTGATTAGTTCCTGGCCCGGCTCTGAGCACATATCTTCATAAGGGAATGTGCCAACCCTCGCATGGCCTCCCTGCTTCGGCATAGACAATCATGGGGTCTCAGGGAAACTGCACAACGAGTGGAGATAGCGGCTGCGAGGGGGGCCCCAATTGCAATGAATTCAAATAATAATTCAAACAAGAATGATAAAAAGGCAGATCCACTCAGCCCGGAAGGGAAGTGGACAAAGGTTACGCATCCTTCTGGTGGAATGAAGACCGTGACGTCCAATCGGACAACGACCAGCCTACTCCCTACTTCTTTGAGGGGTGCATGTACCAAGGCAGCTATGCCAGGGACAAGCACCTCCTCAGGTAAGCCAATTGGCGCTAGCGGCAGCACCAAGGCAACGGCAAATAAGCCGGCCCGTACGGTTGTCGCTGCGCCCTCCAACACCGTTTCCACTTCAGGTGTTAAGAAGCAGCAAAACCCCTCAGTTGCGGCTTACAGGGACAGAAGATCTGCCTTCAAAGTCCTTAAAAGGCTGAAAGATTTATCCACTGAGGGACTTTCCCACAAGGACAAAATCTCCCTTGAATGGGCGACAGCAACAGTAGAGGCTCATAAAGCCTCTTTAGCAAAGCAAGAAGCTACTCACAAAAGATGTACGACTAGTGAGGCAGCCCAACGTCAACCGTGTGCCCAACTGCAGGTCACCAAAAGACCAAGATTGGTAGATTGGGAGAAGTCTGGCCTGGAGCAAAGCTGGACGCTATCTCCAGGGAAGATATCCCGAATAGGCCTCGGTCCAGGGCGTGGATACCGGTGGAGCCATCCACACCGGAGGAAATTGTTGAGCTTATCAAGCTCAGCAATGCTGATCTTCCGGTGGCCAACTGGAAGGTAGCCAAGGTGAGCGAGCCCAGCAATGGACAGCGAGAGGCCCTCATTATCCTCAACGAGAAGGCACTAGCTCCGTTGGACTCGAAGGGAGGGGTGATCAGCTACGGTTTCTCGGCTATCACCCTGCGAGTATATCGCAAGGACCGTACTGGGAAGGCAGTAAGGGAACCGAGCAAGGAGAGTGAAAGCGAGGGAACTGTGGAAGCATCAGTAGGCCCGACCGTGGACCTCTCTGAGTCAGATTTTCTCTCCTATGACGGAAGAAGCACCACCTCCACTGTGGGGTTGGCTGGGGACCTTCTCAGATCCCTCGACCTGGTCGAGGAGGAGGAGATGTCCTTATCTGACGAGGAGGTGGATAAAACATTGTGTCGCGATGCTGAGGTTTCTGCAGATTAACCTCCATCACTCGAAGGCAGCATCCGCTGCGCTGCTCCTCCACCTGGCTCAAAAAGGAAAGGAGCTAATACTGGCCCAGGAACCTTGGGTTGTTGGAAATCGGGTTTGCGGGCTCAACATGAGGGGATACAACACAGTATCCTTCAACACAGCAGGTAAACCGAGAGCTTGCATAATCGTAAAGGAAGGCTTGAAGTTTTTAACCTTGTATAATTTCAGTGACCAAGACACCGTTGCGATAGCAGTGGAAAGACAGTCCAAACCCCTTTGGGCAGTCTCCTGCTATATGGCGCATGATGTTCTGCCACCTCCAACTAGCCTGCAGAGGATCACAAGGGAAGCCACTACAAGAGGCATCCCTTTAATAGTCGGAGTGGACGCCAATGCCCACCATCGCATCTGGGGTAGCACCGAAACGAATAAACGGGGTGAGTCACTACAGGCGTACCCCGTTTTACGACGTTTCGATCTAAGTCGTTTCACTCTTAAGTCGTTGTACAATTCTTACCACGTAACTCGATTAACGACAATTTTGCCCCGCATTTACGACATCTTTAGCACACAATTTTGCACAATTTTTTTATCAGTATGAGAATCTGGCCTGTTCACTTAAAAAAAGAAATTCCTAAATATTGACTGACAGCATCTGTAGTTGAGCCTATAGACCAAGGTATATATTGCTCCTTTAAAAGCTTACTTTCTGCGGCGAACTTTTATTTAATTGATAAAGGAAATAGATCAAGAGGAGAGCGACAGCAACGATTCAACGGTTAAAAGTTTCTGGCGAAATTTTAATATTTTAAAATGAATGCAGCGGCATAGAAGAAAGTTTGATCTGAATGTGTGATGAACGATTCAACGGGAACGAATTTGGTCCAAACACAAACGGAAATTTTGAATTTGGCTCACCAAATAGTTATGGCAGCATCAAAGCCATAGCCAATATCAAGTCTCAGCTCTTATTATTTAAAGTAAACATTGATATTAAAGCAAATTGAATTATTTGACAATTGGAACTATGATACGAGGAAGTTATTACTTGGTTTTCAATTTCGTTCGAAGCGAAACAAAATGTTTATAAACATTTCGTACGCTTCAAATTAATGGTTATAGCACCATCAAGTCCAAAGCCAATATCAAGTCTCAGCTCTTATTATTTAAAGTAAACACTGCTCTTCAAGCAAATTGCATTTTCCGATAATATCGACGACGACGCGAGCCAATTGTCGCTTGGTTTTAAATTTCGTTTCAAGCGATACGAAATGTTTACAAACATTCCGTACGCTTCAAATTATTAATTAGTCCAGAAAATAATTGTAAGAGGTCCATAGTTTTAGATTAGTTCAGTTAGTCAGGATTTGGAGCTCAACAAATAAAGTTGGAGAAAGTTGAAAGTTCGCGTTTTTATTTATCACTTGGTCAAAAAATTCAAAGTTCGATACAAACGATCATTAACTGATCATAATTAAATAGGATTTTCCGAAGTAGACAACGCAAATGTGTCAGAACTACTGAAATCGCATGATGCGGAAATATCAGCTGAAGGGCTGAGCGACTTTTAGACGGTTGAATCGGAGCCGAAGGTGATGTTTCTGAGGTTAGGGAAACAATTGATTGTCCTCTAACCTTAAAAAAAGTGTCGGAAGGCTTAGAATATTTAGACCGAAGCGAAAGATTTATGCAGCTGATAAATAATGCTGCTCTTCCCTACAAGGAAATATATACAACAAAAAAAAATAGTACGCAACAGTGCATCGATTCCTACTTTATTAAGACAACTACATATAGGTAAAGATGTTCCATCATCATCTAATTTCAGAAAGGATTCTAATGATGGTTATGGTGGTATTATGAACTGATTTGTGTAGCTGTTAATCGCAATGTACAATAAAACTATTGAATCTTTAAAATATATACGTTTACTGTCATATCATTCTTAAATTTGACTTCAATTTCATATGTACGTAAGCTTTCATTTATTATTAACTTGTGACAAGTTACTTTGACTCGTTTTAAGTCGTTTCGAGTTACGTCACCATTTCACGGAACACAACCCTGTCGTAAATCGGGGTACGCCTGTATTTGAATTCATCTTATTACATGACTTAGCCCTAGCTAACAAAGGTGAGGATCCTACCTTCATTACGGCAAGCCGTAGGGAAGTTTTGGATATCACTCTAACGAACGAGCACTTGTATCACGCTATCAAAGGATGGCATGTATCACAAGAATGCTCGTTCTCCGATCATTTATATATAATGTTCGATGTGGCTTTTGACCCTCCGAAAAATCCAACCTTAATCAACAAAAGGAGGATGGATTGGGTCAAATACCAATCAGTATTCGAGTCTACACTAGAAGGTGGACCTCCAAAGATTGAAGACATAGGTGGTCTGAAGAAAGCCGTTGGGACCCTTACATTGGACTTCAATGAAGCAGCAAGATCTGCATGTAGTCCAACGAAGCCTAGAGGGAAATATAAGCCCCCATGGTGGAATAGTGACATTGCGGAGCTGCGCATGGAACGTAGTCAATCGGGCTAAAGAATCCAATGACTGGTCTTCCTATAAACTGAAACTGAAGGAGTTTAAATGCTCCATCAGAAAAGCCAAACGCACCTCGTGGAGAAGTTTCTGTGCAGAAATAGAACACTCCAAGGATGTCAGTCGTCTGCGCATGTTATGACGAGCTCCCCATTATTTTTGGGGTCTGTCAAAGATGCGAATGGGGTCTGGACTAAATGCAGATCTGAGACGCTAGCCATTCTCATGGACACGCACTTCCCGGGCAGTGAGGATGTGGCTGATGAAGCTGATCCACATACGGCCCCGAACTGCCTGTCAGCCGCTGTGCCTGTAGATGACAGGCTCCTACGCTGGGCAATCAGCTCATTTCAACCTTTTAAATCCCCTGGAATGGACAGCATATCACCCGTTGAAATCCAGCAGGGAATCAATATAGCGCTTCCATGGCTAAGAGCCATCTTTAAAGCATGTCTACAGATGGCTTACATTCCACAGCGGTGGAAAGAAGCTAAAATAGTCTTCATACCCAAAGCGGGCAAGACATCCCACTCATCACCTAAGGACTATAGGCCTATCAGCCTCACCTCTTTTCTGCAGAAAACTCTGAAAAGGCTGATAGAGATTCATTTAAGAGCTACTCTGAAACCACTCTCTAATGCGCAGCGCGCATATACAAAAGAGAGATCGGTTGAAACAGCTCTTCACTCGCTCACCAGCTATATTGAAAAGTCGCTAAGCGTCAAAGAATACACGCAGGCGGTTTTTATAGACATGGAAGGGGCCTTCAACAATATCAGCCACAAGGCTATTAAGAAGGCACTCAAGGAAAACAATGTGGATGGTAACCTGATTAGGTTTATCGTACAACTGCTAAGCAGCAGGAGCATTAACTCCACACTAGGAGACAGTATCCTAAGAAGGAGGACGTACAGAGGCACCCCGCAAGGTGGGGTGCTATCACCTCTTCTATGGAAGTTAGTGGTGGACAAACTCCTGTCAACAATAGAAGCGACTGGCTGCAAATTCGTAGCCTATGCAGACGATATTGCAATAGCAATATCGGGCAAATTCGTAAACACCCTATCTGAAAGACTTAACTTTGCCCTGAGTATTCTTACCAAGTGGAGCAAAGAGTGCGGTCTGAAGATTAATCCGCAGAAAACGGAATTTGTGCTGTCATAGTACTCTATTATAGAAAGTTTTGCCTGTCGCAATGTAGACAATCTTGTTCTAACAGGTGGAGAGGTCTTCTGTCCGAATATGTATGATCAAGCCAAGCTACGATTGCTTCGAAATTCATAGGAGTACTAAAAGAAGAAAGAACGGTGTCTGCTGCGTCTGTAATTTTATTACGAATTATGAAAACCGCTTGGTAGTATCGATTGGATCCGATATACCGCTCAAAGGGTTTCATTGCAGCTTGCGAAGCTTGTCTCCAAGAAGGATATGTAATGTACTTAAATCAATATATATATAATGTACCAAAACCATATGACTTCACCATCCTATGCACACGCCTAAGCTTATGCAATTCCTACGTTGTGAGTACTTACGGGAGCTCAAATCAAGCTTTTTAATTAAATCAACTCGTTCATAAAATTAGAAGATCATATCAAGCTTTTTGATTAAATTGACTCAATCAAGAAAACAAGCGTACAATGACCTACTTAAATTCGAGTACATCAATTTGATGCAATATTGATTACTCAGCAAATTCAAAGCGTGGGAATGCAAGATAATCAATAATTGATAACAAAATAGAATTAGAGTAGGGATAAAATATGTTATGAAATAAGTATACAAGAAGGATGATCGAATAAAGAAAATCAGTTTTGTAGTTACAACCAGAAGGTCTGCTGTTTGATTTAGCAGGATGCCTTCGAAATTTGGCTGCACTACTTCAAAACCATTTGCCTGTTAAACTCGGCAACTTAGTAAAATATCGGTAGCACGGACCAAGGATGGACCAGCGCCAATCTTGCGGCAACCATTGAGCTGCCTGTAGGTATCCCCGAATTCCCTTTTCCTCAGGCAATTAATTGACCTTAATCAATTAGAGCCAGCAATCATTCGAAGAGGATTCCACTCTTCGAATATAGACAATGGATGCGCTGCACGCCATCTGTTAGCGAACGTGTCCCACCTCGCGGCATCAATGTAAAGACACAACAGATATTTGACTGCAGATCCAGAAAATTCTGGAACAGATTTCACGACATCAAGACTGATGTGACATTTAATGCTCTCATCGATTTAAATATCCTCAAAGTTTTTTATTGCAGAAGAAGGAACAATCGTTTTTATCCGATTCCCTAGCTCCATAATATGAGCTTGCAGTTCTCGTTTTGTTTGTGCTGCTGCAGCATTACGTTGAGCTGTCACATTAACAATAAGTTCATTTATTTCTTGTTTGAGCTACACTACTATTTGAGACGTGACTCTAATCACTAGCTTAGTAATTGCTTCTGCAGTCAGAGACATTGTCGTAAATATCAGAAATCGCTAATGTTTTGCGTCTTGAATCTTACGTGAAAATTCCCTTTTTTCCAAACAAAATTATTTTTTACACACTGCCACTTAACACCTAGAGTTTATAAGTTTTTCGTCACAGCTGTAAAGTCACTTAACTTTTTTGTAAACGTTACACTTTACTAAAAATTATACTGTCATGAGTGCCACTGAGTCTAGCTCTGTCGATAACACATACTGTATTGCAAGGGCATTAAATTCGCGTTTGTTCTATTGAACCGAAAACGTATATCTTATCGCAAAGGTATTGATTTCGCGTTTCCGTTGAGTTGCGCGCCAGTTATGTTAAAGAAAAGACTTGTTCTTATTCTTTAAGTTTTTTTAATTTAATACTGTATCTATGGTCCTAGATACTTACGTCTAGGAGTACACAGAAAGACTAAGCAACACATTTCTTAAAAAACTAATCTTACACTCTACCTTAAATCGACATACACTAGGTATAGGCACCAAGCAGCCGGGTCACTTTCATTTTTCGGCGATAGCCATGTCCTTGCGTTTATGGTTATTACCATTGCTCGACTATCATTTTCGTTTCCTGTTAACTCATGCTTTCACCACAAATCGTGCGTGTTATTTTTTTATTGTGAAATAAGCGGGAATGAAATACGTGTGGTTATTGACATAGGGTTTGGAGAAGCTAGATTTGTGTCTAAAGCCTGCTAGATTAATAATAAACGGCTATGCATGGAGATCACCAAAATTAATTGGTGAGGTCATAGCATAAATAATATATAGCACTGACATTCTGAACTGTCAAAAGAGATTTGAGACAAAACATGCCTAAATTACCCCACCTTCAGAAAGAGCGCTCTGGCTTTCGTTACCAAGCTCGCGCGCGACAGTGCAAGTTGAAATTCGTATTCAAATTTTTCTAGGCCAGGTTGTGCATATGTAGAGAGACGAGCTCACCATTTTATAAAAGTTAACCGAGTAGGTGCACATGCCAAAATCAGCTGACTTAACGCTAGTGTGCGTGAAATCAACGAATGCGGCGAGTATCCGATGCGAATACGCGATTGATTGAAGCATTTAGTGCTGCCCGATCAACAGAAACCACGAAAATACGCGGCATTGCAATTTAAAATAGCAGTAAATTTTATTGGAAAATTTTGTATGTGAGTATTGAAAAACATAAAAAAGGTTGTTTAGCAGATCCAATAAATTGAGAATTCGTTAATTTTCCACTTTATTGATTTTTTAAAGTTCTTTGTAATCTCTCTCACTCACTGAATTACAAATTTTTGGTTTTTGGCGTGCTTTACCCATCACTCAGAGCTGATAATCGGAAACGAACGCAAAAACCGTAAAAGCATAACGTTACCGTGGAATCTTTCTTTGTAATTTCACCCATCTATTGATATTTGCACACGTTCACCAGCAAGGCGTTTTCACTGATTCTGTGTTGCAGTTCCAAGGACATGCAACACCTTCTTCGTTGCTCTGTATTCCTAAATAAATAGACCATTTAAGAAGGAACTTCATTTCCTTTTCGTTGAGCTCCGCTACCTTTTCACACTGTTTAAAGTCGTAGCCATAAAACACTTTTTCGATTATAACATGTTGCTTAGTGGTGCGCCGATGCACAAATATTGCGAACGCATTGCTCCCCAGCACTTGTCACTATTATTTTTTTCAATTTTCATTCAAAAAATCTAAAATCTTAATACACGTGATATTCCGATCGCCAATTGTCAAATACACACTGACATTTCTCGCTGACAGTTGTCATTTGACGAATTAACGAAACTAGCTTCTATATGCATCTCTGTCTTTTGTGTGAAAACCATGAACATGCAATTTGCGTACTCTGTTACTCATGCTAGGGTACACGGATATGCATTTACCTATACTTAGGCACAACCTGGCCACTTTGGTTGTATAACAGATATGTGAAAAATTGACTGAAGTATCAGTGCTATGTATTCTTTATGCTATGGGTGAGGTGGTTTAAATTATAAAGACTTTTTGTAATGATGAACCAAAACAAAATAAGAGTCTTCAAACAAACGGACGTTGATTTTCCCCAAATTGATAGTTTGCCTCATGTGGAAGTGACGTTACGGCTGAAAGTGCTCATATCATTCCGGCGAGTAGTGTTGGTTGGTTGGTTGGTTGTAGTGGCAGCCCTCTTTGTCGAAAAGATGGCTCACTTAGGTCAAGATAGGCCCATTGTGATACCACAAAAAGACGAGAGCGGCACTAGAACCTGTGAGATGACGAGAACCATCCCGATTCTCGCATGAAGCTGGCTATTCAGCCGATATTTAAATCAGCTACTTGCGTGAGGCTGTCCAGGAATGGTGAGCCTAAGGTTTTCATGCGTTTCCTGGACAGTGCCGGGCATTCACACAGAAAGTGTTGGACTGTCTCTTCCTCTTCTTCCGATCTGCAACTCCGGCAGAAATTGTTGAAGGGACCGCCCAACTTTTCTGCGTGTCTGCCAATTAGACAGTGCCCCGTCAGTATGGACACGATAGAACTCAAATTTTCACGACTCGTGTTCAGGAGCTGCTTGGTGCGTCTGGAACTCAGTGCGCGCCAAGTTTGCCTGGTTGTCCTGCAGGTTT
>OZ012659.1:71500208-71525697 GCA_963942545.1 Oxycera nigricornis
ATGCTAGGGTACACGGATATGCATTTACCTATACTTAGGCACAACCTGGCCACTTTGGTTGTATAACAGATATGTGAAAAATTGACTGAAGTATCAGTGCTATGTATTCTTTATGCTATGGGTGAGGTGGTTTAAATTATAAAGACTTTTTGTAATGATGAACCAAAACAAAATAAGAGTCTTCAAACAAACGGACGTTGATTTTCCCCAAATTGATAGTTTGCCTCATGTGGAAGTGACGTTACGGCTGAAAGTGCTCATATCATTCCGGCGAGTAGTGTTGGTTGGTTGGTTGGTTGTAGTGGCAGCCCTCTTTGTCGAAAAGATGGCTCACTTAGGTCAAGATAGGCCCATTGTGATACCACAAAAAGACGAGAGCGGCACTAGAACCTGTGAGATGACGAGAACCATCCCGATTCTCGCATGAAGCTGGCTATTCAGCCGATATTTAAATCAGCTACTTGCGTGAGGCTGTCCAGGAATGGTGAGCCTAAGGTTTTCATGCGTTTCCTGGACAGTGCCGGGCATTCACACAGAAAGTGTTGGACTGTCTCTTCCTCTTCTTCCGATCTGCAACTCCGGCAGAAATTGTTGAAGGGACCGCCCAACTTTTCTGCGTGTCTGCCAATTAGACAGTGCCCCGTCAGTATGGACACGATAGAACTCAAATTTTCACGACTCGTGTTCAGGAGCTGCTTGGTGCGTCTGGAACTCAGTGCGCGCCAAGTTTGCCTGGTTGTCCTGCAGGTTTCCTCCAACAACCAGGCACTATTTGCAGCCTTGATGTATTGCTGCTTAAATCCTAGTGTTATAGAAGCTAGAGGTTGACCAACTTGGGGTGTGAGTGTATACTCCTGGAGCACAGTGCCAGCTCTCGCTAAGGCATCCGCTTCGCAGTTTCCCGGTATATCACTATGTTCCGGTACCCAGTGTAGAGTCACTTCACAGTGAAGTGACATAACGTTCAGATGTGTACGGCATTCCGTCACCATCATGGATGAGGTGTTCACGTTGGATAGTGCTTGGATAGCAGCTTGACTGTCAGAGAAAATATTCGGGTTTCTTATGGAAATTTTCTGATTTCTCAGCCAGTCTACTGCCTTGTATATTGCAATGACCTCTGCCTGAAAAACACTGCAGTGGTCTGGAAGCCGGAAGAATAGTTTCAGGCCTAGCTGTTCTGAGAAAACACCATAGCCAACTTTTCCGTCCATTTTGGAGCCATCAGTGTAGATGTCGACCGATTCATGTATCCCACCTCTTTCTATTGCCCAGTCATCCCTGCTTAGGATGACTGACCTGAAACTATGATGAAAACAGGGAATCGGGGGCGCAAGGTCTACTTCCCCTGGCGTCGGTCCATCCCTCCGAAGTATGGTGGAGTGGCCAACATTTCCCTCTTGCCAGAGATGTGGTGCTTTCAATCGAATCGCAGAGCACAGAGTGCGGTCTGAAGATTAATCCGCAGAAAACGGAATTTGTGCTGTTCACAAAAAGGTACAAAATTCCACGATTTCTCCCACCCAAACTCGATGAGATAAGCCTCATACCGTCTCTTCAAGTTAAGTATTTGGGTTTAATTCTGGACTCCAAGCTCGCGTGGAAAGCGAACATAGAAGAAAGAACGCAAAAGCGGAATGGGCAATCTATTGCTGCAAAAGAACCATTGGGAAAAGTGGGGATTGAAACCCAAAATCGTATCATGGCTCTATATGGCGATAGTGGAACCAATTCTTCTGTATGGCGCAGTTGTTTGGTGGCCAGCTATTGCAAAAACATCCAATGCAAACTTGCTAAACAGGGTCAGAAGGATTACAGCTATTGCAATCACGGGGGCTTTACGCACTACCCCGACAAAGGCACTGTTTATGCTATTGAATTGGCTCCGGATGGAGCTCCTTACGAGACAGCAGGCCAAGTGCTCTGCGATTCGATTGAAAGCACCACGGATACTCGCCGCATTCGTTGATTTCACGCACACTAGCGTTAAGTCAGCTGATTTTGGCATGTGCACCTACTCGGTTAACTTTTATAAAATGGTGAGCTCGTCTCTCTACATATGCACAACCTGGCCTAGAAAAATTTGAATACGAATTTCAACTTGCACTGTCGCGCGCGAGCTTGGTAACGAAAGCCAGAGCGCTCTTTCTGAAGGTGGGGTAATTTAGGCATGTTTTGTCTCAAATCTCTTTTGACAGTTCAGAATGTCAGTGCTATATATTATTTATGCTATGACCTCACCAATTAATTTTGGTGATCTCCATGCATAGCCGTTTATTATTAATCTAGCAGGCTTTAGACACAAATCTAGCTTCTCCAAACCCTATGTCAATAACCACACGTATTTCATTCCCGCTTATTTCACAATAAAAAAATAACACGCACGATTTGTGGTGAAAGCATGAGTTAACAGGAAACGAAAATGATAGTCGAGCAATGGTAATAACCATAAACGCAAGGACATGGCTATCGCCGAAAAATGAAAGTGACCCGGCTGCTTGGTGCCTATACCTAGTGTATGTCGATTTAAGATAGAGTGTAAGATTAGTTTTTTAAGAAATGTGTTGCTTAGTCTTTCTGTGTACTCCTAGACGTAAGTATCTAGGACCATAGATACAGTATTAAATTAAAAAAACTTAAAGAATAAGAACAAGTCTTTTCTTTAACATAACTGGCGCGCAACTCAACGGAAACGCGAAATCAATACCTTTGCGATAAGATATACGTTTTCGGTTCAATAGAACAAACGCGAATTTAATGCCCTTGCAATACAGTATGTGTTATCGACAGAGCTAGACTCAGTGGCACTCATGACAGTATAATTTTTAGTAAAGTGTAACGTTTACAAAAAAGTTAAGTGACTTTACAGCTGTGACGAAAAACTTATAAACTCTAGGTGTTAAGTGGCAGTGTGTAAAAAATAATTTTGTTTGGAAAAAAGGGAATTTTCACGTAAGATTCAAGACGCATTTTTATAAATTCGTTGTAAAATCAAGTAGACGACAAAACATTAGCGATTTCTGATATTTACGACAATGTCTCTGACTGCAGAAGCAATTACTAAGCTAGTGATTAGAGTCACGTCTCAAATAGTAGTGTAGCTCAAACAAGAAATAAATGAACTTATTGTTAATGTGACAGCTCAACGTAATGCTGCAGCAGCACAAACAAAACGAGAACTGCAAGCTCATATTATGGAGCTAGGGAATCGGATAAAAACGATTGTTCCTCCTTCTGCAATAAAAAACTTTGAGGATATTAAAATCGATGAGAGCATTAAATGTCACATCAGTCTTGATGTCGTGAAATCTGTTCCAGAATTTTCTGGATCTGCAGTCAAATATCTGTTGTGTCTTTACATTGATGCCGCGAGGTGGGACACGTTCGCTAACAGATGGCGTGCAGCGCATCCATTGTCTATATTCGAAGAGTGAAATCCTCTTCGAATGATTGCTGGCTCTAATTGATTAAGGTCAATTAATTGCCTGAGGAAAAGGGAATTCGGGGATACCTACAGGCAGCTCAATGGTTGCCGCAAGATTGGCGCTGGTCCATCCTTGGTCCGTGCTACCGATATTTTACTAAGTTGCCGAGTTTAACAGGCAAATGGTTTTGAAGTAGTGCAGCCAAATTTGGAAGGCATCCTGCTAAATCAAACAGCAGACCTTCTGGTTGTAACTACAAAACTGATTTTCTTTATTCGATCATCCTTCTTGTATACTTATTTCATAACATATCTTATCCCTACTCTAATTCTATTTTGTTATCAATTATTGATTATCTTGCATTCCCACGCTTTGAATTTGCTGAGTAATCAATATTGCATCAAATTGATGTACTCGAATTTAAGTAGGTCATTGTACGCTTGTTTTCTTGATTGAGTCAATTTAATCAAAAAGCTTGATATGATCTTCTAATTTTATGAACGAGTTGATTTAATTAAAAAGCTTGATTTGAGCTCCCGTAAGTACTCACAACGTAGGAATTGCATAAGCTTAGGCGTGTGCATAGGATGGTGAAGTCATATGGTTTTGGTACATTATATATATATTGATTTAAGTACATTACATATCCTTCTTGGAGACAAGCGTCGCAAGCTGCAATGAAACCCTTTGAGCGGTATATCGGATCCAATCGATACTACCAAGCGGTTTTCATAATTCGTAATAAAATTACAGACGCAGCAGACACCGTTCTTTCTTCTTTTAGTACTCCTATGAATTTCGAAGCAATCGTAGCTTGGCTTGATCATACATATTCGGACAGAAGACCTCTCCACCTGTTAGAACAAGATTGTCTACATTGCGACAGGGAAAACTTTCTATAATAGAGTACTATGACACTATAGAAAAACAATTGACTTTAATGACGAATAAAGCTATTATGGAATTTTCAAATGACAGGGAAGCATTACAAATTATTAACGGAAAATATAGAAATGATGCTTTGCGAGTATTCGTTTCGGGTTTAAGACCACCAATATGCAATATATTATTCTCTAGTCAGCCATCAGACCTTCCATCTGCCTTAGCTTTAGCTCAACAGTTGGAAATGAATCAGCTAAGGTCCGAATTCGCTAGCATTTGCTGAAAGAGGTAATCCTAATCCTTTATTTCGGAAGAAAAATCCTTACTATCAAATTTTATCAAACAAGAGTCTCAATCAAAGGCAAACGCAACCTACACAAGAACCTATGGATATAGATCCATCTATCTCAAGATTTAGACGAAATCCAACTAATGCCTTCCGTGGACAATCTTCTTCACAAAATTATTCAAAATTGCGTTCAAATAACCTGAATTATATTTCTATGCATAACTCAAAACATCAAGCAGTATCGCAACAAATAAGACCGCAGAAAGGAGATGAAACTATGATCTCCCGCAATGCCCAATGCGTCAATCACGCTTCCACATCCAGAATAGATAAGCACTTTATAGCAGATACTATCTCTGATGAGGAAATGTTTGAGGTAGACCATTTTATTTGTTTAGGAGCAAATTCTCGGCTGCCATACATCGAAAAAAGTGCATATAATGGTTTGAAATTAAACATTTTAATTGACACAGGAACTGCGAAAAACTATAAAAAAAATTTCGTTTTTAAAACCAGTAGACTTGTTGAGAATAAATTTTTAGTTTCATCTATTAATGGATCCAACATTATATCTGAAAAATGTTACATTAGAATTTTTGAGAGTTGTTGGTTTTTTGTTCTTCCTAATAGTAAGAATTTTGAAGCAATCAAAGGCTATGATTTCCTAAAAGATGTTGGCACTTCCATAAATACTGACTTAAACAAACATTTTAATTTTTGCCATGATTGGAAGCTAATAATTTAATAATAAATTATCAAGAAATTCCCGAATCGGTTGGAAATCAGTTTAAAAATATGATCAGACAAAATTTAACAGCTTTCGCTGACCCTAATTTAATGTTACCATACAATACCAACGTTGTAGCAACTATCAGGACAAGCGACAACGAACACATCTACTCCAGAAGCTATCCATATCAAATTTTGGCAAACAAATTTGTTAATGACAAAATCCAATCAATGCTGCAAAACGGCAAAGTTCAAAAGAGTCGTTCACCCTACAACAACCCTACATAGGTGGTGAACAAAATAGGTATACATGAGCTAGGACATCCAAAATTAAAACTTGTTATAGATTTCAGGAAGCTTAATGGAAAACTGTGGCAGATCGATATCCCATTCCAGATACCTCAAGTATTCTAGCAAATTTAGGGAAGTCTAAATATTTCACTACAATTGGTTTGAAATCGGGGTTTCATCAAATTTATTTGCAGAAAAAGAAAAAAGGGAGAAAACAGCCTTTCCTATTAACAACAGAAAATATGAATTTTGTCGTTTACCATTTGTTCTAAAAAATGGACCTAGTATTTCTCAACGATCAATAGATGATATATTACGAAAAGATATAGGAATACGACGTCATGTTTTCATAGATGACGTAATTATATTTTTGCCTTCAGCAGAAAAACATCTCGAGGACATAGAACTCGTAATATCAAAACTCATGAATGCTAATATGAGAATCGCTGCAAAAAAGTCGAAATTCTTTAAAACAAATGTAGAATATTTAGGATTTATTGTTTCGCAAAATGGTCTTAAAACAGCAGAAGATAAAGTAAGCGCCATTTCAAATTATGAAGAGCCTTCGAATCTGCGTTCACTGCGATCATTCTTAGGTTTATCAGGTTACTATCGGCGGTTTATAAGGGATTATCCGAAAATAGCTAAACCACTTACCCAATTATAACAAGGCGAAAATGGTCACATAAGCGCAAACCAGTCTAAAAATAAAAAAATACCTTATTACCAGAAGCAAAAAAAGCGTTTGATAAGCTTAAGCAAATACTTGTTTCAAAAGATGTTACACTTCTATTCCCATACTTTTTAAAGGCGTTTGAACTTACAACAGACGCATCTTCGACAGCATTAGGTGCAGTTCTTTGGCAAGGAGGCATACCGATAACTTTTATTTCACGAATCTTGTCGAAAACGGAAATTAATTACACTGCTTATGAGCGTGAAATACTTGCCATTGTTTGATCACTCCAGACCTTAAGGAACTATCTATATGAAGTGAGCAATCTTCATATTTTTACTGATCATCAACCTCTAACGCTTTCTATTTCTGATCGTAATCCAAGCACTAAATTAAAGCGTTGGAAAAGTTTTATTGAAGAATTCGCACCAATTTTCCATTATAAACCTGGTGCTCAAAATAACGTAGCTGATGCTCTTTTCAGACAGTATATGCAGCATGTGACAATCCAACCAAATAATTCTTCAAGCAATACATGTACGTATAGCGAAATCTCTTCCACTAATTACATTAAAACAATCGAAACCTCCGTGCACAGTTTTAAAAACCAAATATGGCTATCAGTTGCAAAGACGGCAGACATTATTACTACAAAACCCTTCTCCGGCTATAGCCGACATGATGTTCGTTTTACAACTTTTCGGTCTTTACATATGATCCTTAAAAATTTAGTCAGGTCAGACGTTGTAAATGGCATACATTGTGATCTAAATGTGCTAGGAAAGATCCAAAACAAACTTGTCGAATTTTTTCCTTCAATGAAATTCAGACCTGCAAAGAATTTCGAAATTGATATAATTAACGAAGATGATCAGAAGGAAACTATTGCAATAGAACATCATAGAGGTCATCGCTCAGCACCTGAAAATGTGCAGCAAATTTTAGAAAATGATTTTTTTCCCGAGAATGCGACAAGCAGTAACATCATTCGTAAGGAATTGTATTATCTGCCCACAATCTAAATACGTCAGAGAACCAAAAAACAATAGCTTACATCGACTCCAATGCCTAACTATCCCGGTGAAATTCTTCATATCTACATGTATCACACAGATGGTCTCTATTTTCTCACATGTATAGATAAATTTTCCAAATTCGTTATGGCTGAACATATTGCTTCGCGTTCAATAATAAACATGAAAAACCCAATAATGAAAATTATAGGATTTTTCAAAAAACCCAAAATATTGGTTACGGATAACGAACCAACGTTTTGTTCTCATACAATCCAAGCCCTTATTCAAAACCATTTTGGAATGATTCATCATACGGTACCTACCATGTATAGCGTAAGTAATGGCCAAGTTGAAAAATTGCATTCGACCCTGAGCGAAATTTCCAGGGCAGTACAAGTCGAAAAAGGAATAGACGACTCAGAAGAAATTTTAATATCTGCGGTCATAAAATACAGGTGTAATAATACAATACGCTCAGTTATGAAACGGCATCCCATAAACATTATATGCAACTTAACTGATTCCGAGAAAATAGTCATTAAAACTCTAATACTAAAGGACCAAGCCAAACGAAAACAAATATGTAATAGAAACAGAAACATAGATCGATACTTTTCCCCAGGGCACAAAATATATATTAAACGTGATAAGCGTAAGGGTGATAAATTCACTCCTATTTACGTTAGGAAAACTGTTCAGAAAGATTTAGGTACGACGGTTCTTGTCGATGGAAAGAAAATCCATAAAGACAATATACGATAGAATCATTAATGAAACTGTCCTTCACTGCTGTAATTTTTTTAAATCATAAAATTAATCAATCTTTATACTTAGCCGTCTATTTGGTTAATTTTGTCGTTTTGACTTTATTAGTACTTAAATATGTCATTATTAATAAATTTAGATGTCAATTAAACAATAATATTTCCTATGTTATTGTTTATGTTTAAACTCACGTAACAGTGCTAATAATAAAAAATGCGTCCTCCATAAAACCTAAAACCAAATTCCAAAAATTGAGGAGAAAAAATATTGCCCACATAAACAGCAAAGATGGCGATTGTTCAGTTAGTAGGACAGTATAAAAAATGCTCGCTGACAACGAAATAAACAAAAAAAATCTTCATCATCAATGAAAAAGCCTTCTATGTTATCACAATGAATCAAAAAGCTGCCACCGATTTGCAATGCATCGACTATCAACGATCACACTCATCCTTGGCTCAAGGATCAATATACTCAAAGCCGAGACGACTTTGCTTTATGAGGGGGAGTAGTTCACAGGAAACGAAACTGATAGTCGAGCAATGGTAATAACCATAATCGCAAGGACATGGCTATTGCCGAAATATGAAAGTGACCCGGCTGCTTGGTGCCTATACCTAGTGTATGTCGATTTAAGATAGAGTGTAAGATGTGTTGCTTTGTCTTTCTGTGTACTCCAAGACGAAAGTATCTAGGACCATAGATACTGTATTAAATTAAAAAATTTAAAGAATAAGAACAAGTATTTTCTTTAACATAACTCATGTATATTATATTTCATTGTGTCGCATTTGGTTTATAGCTCATATTTACAGTATATCCCAACTTGCTACAGTTTTTGCACTCCATTTTGGATTTTTCACCCTTCACAACCATGTGCACCTACTCACTACAATTATAATTATTATTATAATAAATTATTATTATTATTATATTATGCTAAATCTTATTTCTAGAAAGCACTAGCTACGCAGGCCTTAGATTTATCATATTATTAGATTAATGTGTGTAATATAGTTTAAGTTAGCTTATATTTTATATTATATTTTGATTTTTAATGATTTTATTAGCGCGTAGATTTTTTAAATGTTGTCAGTAGATGGATTTGCTAGTAGTGCGTTGGCATCTGCTGGTATTTTGATTTTTGAACCGACCGGCAGTCGCATAATATATGTTTAATATTTATCAATTTTCGACTGTTGCATAAATGACAGCGTGGTTTTGTTTTTTTTGGATATAAGGTGTTCGTGTGTTGATATGGTGTGGCCTAGGCGCAGCCGGCTAAAAACGATACCTGTATATTCCTGAAGGCAGCCCACTTTGAAAATGCTGTTGTTACCAGGTGCTTTTTGTGTGTTGAATGTGACCGGGGGCTGTTATCGCGTATTTAGCGATTGAGTCAGCAAAGACATTTCCTGGACCTGGTCCCTTTGGTAGTTTTATTTTGTTTTGTTTTTCGGTGAGTTTGTTTCTTATGTTAATTATTATTGGGTCAGAGCTGTTGATATTTTTTAAAGTGTTAACGCATGATCTGCTTTTTGTGAATATTATGAATTTGCCTGATATTGAGCCCGCATAGGTAGTTGCATTTAATATGGCTTGCATTTCAGCGGTAAAAATTGAATATTTTTTGGGCAGCATTCTGATTTTGAGAATTTGGTTAGTTCTAGTTACTACATAACCTACATTCTCGGCAATTTTTGATCCGTCTGTAAAGGTTAATTCCCAGCGGGACTTTAGCCAAGGCTCTGTATGTGTCTTGAATAATTGGTAGTAGACGTTGTGGTTCATTGAACTTTTTCGGTGGTTTGTTAATTCGATCATGAATGAGTTTATCGGGAGTAGCCACGGTGAGTGGCAGGGGTAAGGTTTTTTGATGATGTGATGTCCAGTTATGCTGCAAACTCGAGTGCACGAGATAGACAGGAGTTCTGTTTTGATTTTCGTTTTCGTTTTCTCAGTGCCTTGATATCCGCTTCGAGTAGGGACTGCTGAGGAAAGGTGAGTTTCGCGGCTAGATGTCCTTTGGTCTCTTCTGTCTTCTAGTGAAGGTAGCCTTGTTTCTGCGAGGATTTATGGGTGTCGTGCGGAAAGCGCCGATCGTTCTTCGTACCGCTGTGTGATACAACGTTTTTATTTAATGGAGTTGGGTTTTCGCTGCAAAGCCGTGGAGCTTAGATAATAAAAGTGCTCGTATAATATTTATTAAGGTGTTGGGATGTGCTTCGGATTTTAAACTGGATAGATATTTTACACTGTTGAGTCTATTTGTTATTTGTTTGACTAGTTTGTGAATGTAAATTGTTCCAGAGATTACGTTTATTGAACACTTGGCCTAGGATTTTAAGATTTTCGACATTTGTTAGGTTGTGATTATTTAGTGTTAATGTTGGGGTTCCCACAGTCTTTTGCGGCATACGTGTAAATGTTGGCACTTTGTCGGCGATATCGTAGCACCGGATCTGTTTGTCCATTAAAGTATTTCCCGAAGTGATGTATTGAGTTTGATCTGGAGTTCTTCTTTGTTTTTGACTTTAAAGAAAAGTTACAGGTCATCTGCATACATGAAAAATCGGAAGAAATTTTAGTTTGCAATTATTCTGTACATTTCTCCGTATGCTATTAAGAATAGTGTAGCTGATAGGGATGATCCGTGTGGGAAGCCATTGAACATTCGGTATGTTGATTTTTGATTATTACTAGAAATTGCCGATTGAATATGAAGTTATTAACATAGTTATATATTTTTGGAGCAATTTTGCAGGATCTTAGAAAATTGAGGACTGTGTGTATGCCAACCAGGTCAAATGTTCTTTCGAATACTATGCTAACAATGGACCCTTGGTTTTTGGGATGCTAAAAGAATGGCTATGAAGTGTTCGAAGTGAAAAATAATAACCATGGTTCGTTTCCCGTTCTTCAATGCTGTTTGTTTTTCCGAAAGAAGATTGTTCTTTTGGAGAAACCATATGAGCCAGCGAGAAATAATCTTTTCCAGAGTTTTTGCTATGCAGGTAAGCAAGGAGATAGGTGTGTGGCCAGCGATTGTGATGACGGGTTTGCCTGGTTCATGTAGGGGAAAAACAATGGCTAATTTCCAGGCCTGTGGTATGATGGATTGTGCTAGTTTGTTATTGTATAGGGTAGGGATGTTGTTTTTCCCAGGAGTTGTCCCTCTTAGAGCGGAGTGAAAAGATTCTATTTCCAGGCTTGAGATTGGAAGTTCTATTTCTTTTGTTGATCTGGATAACGTTGTCAAGAGTGGAGTATATGCGTCTTTCAAGGTTTTTGTTTTGTAGGTTGAAAATTCCGGGTGAAAAGAGAAGTCTTTGGAGTAGTCTGACCAACTTTTGCCGAGGGCATTTGCAATGGCTATTTGATAAGTGACTGTTGGTTCATTCGCTATTTCGATGGATTTAATATTGTAAGGGGTTTGTTGGCCTGTCAGTTGTTTTATTTTCTGCCAAATTTGTGTTGGAACGTTATTGTGACTAAAAAATTCAGAGAGGTAGCTTTAGCGTTTTTGCACTTTTGAGTTTTTTTATGCCAGTGGGTTTGAGGCACTTGGCGTATTTTTAAACACGTCTAATCCTTTTTGCTTCTTAGTACAAAGGTTGGCTAGTTGGGGTGTCCACCATGCAGGATACTTAAGTCTTTGTTGAGAGTGTGTTACCGGAATTGATAAATTTGCACTTTGTTTTAGCACTTTGGTGAGGGTTGCTGCTTCTTTGTTGGTATTCTGATCTGATGATTGTTGAGCAAGAAACGTGTCCAGATGCGTCTGAAAATTCTCCCAGTTTGCGGCCAGAAGTTTGCGTTTGGAGATGAACTTCCCTATTCCGCTTGGTCTCCCTATGTTGTTCGTGATTGGGTAATGATCGCTCCCGTGCTCGCTTCCAGCTTAATTCAGGTAGAAAGGACAAGGATAAGTCTAAGGTGTGGGTGAAGGTGTTGTGCGTTGATTGGATTCGATTTATTGCCCTCTTTACCTTGATGTGTTGTATGGTGTGTTTCACCAGTACTGCAACGCGGCGCATGGTTGAAGAGCTGTTAGAAGCATAGATGAAAAACGGGTGATAATTTTTAGGTGCTATGATGTTTTTTTCATGTGGAATGTGGGTCTTTTGAAGTGAAATAATATCGGGGTTTTTCTCGTTAATCAGAAGTTGCAATTGATGTAGGTACAATACAAAAAAGAAACTGAAAGACTGCACTCTCTCACGGCATTCAGATAAACGATTTTCTATCGAAACGTAAGAATAGCGAGCAAGGTAAAATTACTGCCAGACAACTACCACCCTGGTTTTCGTATGACTTTCTCGAGATTCAAGTGCGGGCTCCTCTAAATCCAAAAAACCCGAACCGATTTCTGATAACGGGTTAACTACAACACCAACTTGTTTCTGGATTGATGCCCGGGTTAAGCCAAAGGTCACTTGCGGCTACATTAACCGCATGCCAAAGTAGACAATGAATCAAACTAGCTGAAACGTTAATACGTATGTGGTTACCACTTGCTGTAAGACTGAAAAACATATAACAGCAAAATAACAAAAGAAAATTTACGACAGATATGAAAATTTAAAAAAGGAAAGAAGTTTAATACGACCAAAGAAAGTGTAAAGGGAAAAGAGCTTCATCACACAGTGCGACCTTGCAAGGATCATTAACTACATTCAGCTTTGAATGAACTTTCTACAGTGTCACAAGAGCCATTTATATACTAAGGTCGCACTCGTTGCTGTAGTAATATAATTGTACTAGAAACGAAGAAGAAATGCACATGGACAAAACAATAGCTGAGAAAAAATGCCAAGAACGCTCATTTTAATTTGTTGTAGTGTATTTAGTCGAGCCATCAAATTTTGCAAATTATATGAGAAAATCGAATTATTGCAATTTAAATATTAACAAGCCGTGAAGTGTGACCCTTGAGAACCACACGGTCAACTTACCAATAATATTTACATAGACATTAAAAATAATAATGAAAATAGTGCAGCAAATAATAATATTGAGAGGTGGGGTTAGAGGCAGGTTAAAAAGCCTTTTCTACGTTATATGTTTTTTTCATACCGTTGCTTGAAAGACAAAAGGACGCTAGCGAAAACGAATGCAGTTTTTTTATTACGCCGACTGAAGAGATTTTGTTGCGTGATGCCCATTTTGAATAGTTGCGTCCGAAATTTCCGTGGCTGCATTATCAATGAATTTGTGTTTTTTTACCATTTCACATCAAAAAAAGTATATTTTGCAGTTGATTTTCAAAAACATTGAATATGCAGTTAATGATGGTTTTAGTTGCATGTAAAAAATAAATAGTACTACCAATGATGAGGAAAGAAGTAATTGAAACCTTACGAGCACTAAAGGACAAAACAACCAAATACTACATTTTTATAATTGATGAAAGAATTTCAAGCACATGCTCTTGCAACGTATTGACTACACAAGATTTTACCATTCAAAGCGTTGATTACCACAAATGCAAATGCAACTGAAATCATTTTTCTGAAATTTAAGCAGTTTTTCATTAAAATAAAAACATGGTACTGTCAAAACTATTGAAAATATGCTCAAGCTATAATATTAATCAACTTTGATTGACTTAACAACAATGTCTTTAAAATAAGTAATATCAGGTAATATCGCATAAGTACTCTTGTTTTAATTAAACTTTAATTTTATTTACTTAATTTGTAACTGGATTTTACTCTGTAAGATGAGCTGATAATAAATAAATAAATATCATCAGTATGAAACCTTTTTTCATGGTGACTTTTAATGATTTTGTATTTTTAGTTTAACTTTTTTCCCATCATAAAAAAGCGTTGACGGGTGTTTAACAAAAACAATTTAAAGTCGGTAAATTTTATAAACATTAATTACTGTGTTGTGCCAATCAGCGACAAAATTTGCCCTTTATGAAAAAAACCCTAAGTTTTTTTTTTTTTTTTTATTTTAAAAAACGTCTACAAAAATTTGAAAGATCCCCTCTATACAAATACGCGTCAGTTGACACCTTATCGATGCAAATATTATATTTGGTTCGCGAGGTATAGTGCATGACAGAAATGATCTTGAAGTTCATGGCGACTTGTAATGATTTTTTACTTTTAATTTTTTTTATAGCCGTGAAAAATTGCTGAGTTTTGACATAAACTGTAACTACGCGTCGATTGACACCCCAACGATGCAAATTCTATATTTGGTTCGCGAGATATAGTGCATGAGAAAAATGACCTTCAACGTGTCAAAAAAAGATTAATAAATATATAATAATAAACAACACACAAAATAAAATCATAATGATTTTGAGGCTTTGCCTTCTACTTCACTTTACTCTCAAACGCATGCCGAGCAAAGAACGCGATGAAAGCCATTCCGAGAGTACTAAAAGCCGTCTTCTTTACCCAAATCGAAACTCGTACTAAATCCCGAAACTTATAAACGGCTAGATAAACGAAGAAAATACCACAAGCATAAAAAAACTCCTGCGCAACATGGCATTCCTGCAAGGAAATTTAGATGCAATTCTGTTCTAATTCATGTTAGTTTTTATTAAATTTAAGATAAAAAAAATTTAATATATTCGTAATACTATATAAAACGCATTTAGCTTGTATTGATAAAAGCAAAGTGTCCCATTAAAATGTAGTTAAATTTTTGATTTCGGATATGCACATTTTACATAGAAAACGAGGGCCTACGGCTCAAAAAATTAGTTGTTTTCCACTCAGGTGCATACATCTGGGAATATAAACTATCTCAGTGACCACAATAAATTACCGGAAGAAAATTAAATTTTCAACCAGCCGTGAATTCCTCCTCACTTTTTTTTGGAGTAAAGAGCCGCAACATAATTATCAGAAGGTTCTTTGGCATGGGTCATGAAGAAATAAAGAAATATTTGATTCCACAGGGTTTTTACCCGTAAGAATATATTAACTTTAAAGTCAAAATAAAGCCAATCAAGTGCATGAAACTCTTGTTTCCCAAGAAAGAGACGAAAATCTACAACCTCAAGTCTATTTGTCATTTAATAGCACAATTTTGGACACAGAAGCCTTAATTTAGGAGATTTTATTGCCATTATTGCCAGCAGCATAGTAGCTCAGCAAGCAGTTTACAGGAATGAACTTACTACATTAAATGTGTTGATCCTCACCCTACATCAATTACACCACAAATACCGCAAAAATGCAAAGTGCATAATCTATGGAGGTGATCACCCCACAAGTTACGATTAATGTCCGAGGAACCTCAAGACCCCAGAAAAACGTTCGAGCAGATCACAAAGAGCCACACTACTTCAGCTCCACAGAATTCCTCTCAAAATACACCCCCAATACACCTAGGGTGAAATCTACCAAAAACAACAAACCATCCGTTGCTCTGAAACCAAAAAGTATGGATCAGTTGTTAGCCAACATGCAAAATCATTTCTAAACAATGAAGAAGAAAATGATGGCAAGAATGATCCAAAGCAATGATCCATAGGATAGCCCAAACATCCATTTCAACTACTATCCAGAAAAGACAATAACTTTGTTCCTCTTTTTTGCCGGAATAATAGATCGACATAGTTCTCAACAATAAAACCTTCCTTAAAACACCAAATTATGTTAGAATTCCCAATTACATCCTCTATCACAATATTATAGTAACACACCGTGGGAACGACCGCATTCAAATCTCAGCCATGAGATGATCACCATGAAGGTAATCAACGTACGGACGGGGTTTTGGAGTTCGTAATTTTTCTCAAAATAAATTACGTTATCTATTTTACGAAAGACCAATTTTCTTTTGCTTGTGATTTGTATTCCAGCAGTTGACTTTATGGAGACGCAAAAGAAATTAAACACGGTATGCATTCATATGAATTCATCATAAAAAAACAGTTAGTCCTTCAAATCTCAGAGAAACTGACGCACTACCACACACGCAAAGCAGATTGATTTAGGACCTTGCGATAGCTCATAATATCCAACAGCATGTCACCACTCCTAGACGAGCTCTTATCTGGCCACAAACATTAAATTTTGAACTTCAGGATTCCTGTATGGACGGTCCCCAGAAAATAAGAATGATGACAGACTGGGAAGCATAGTCTATGTATACACTAGTCGTTAAACTTAGAGTGAAAAGTGGACTATCAATTTTCCACGCCGGGTAGCTCCGAGGAAGTACCCGATCTTCCAGTGAGCATATGCTGTGCTCTGCTTCACACGTATATTTTCTATAGTTGTTTCGAAGTGATCGCTGTTAAATTTATCTCAATGCTCTTCTGTTCATTTCACGACCAAGAATTTTCCCACTGTATATTGTATACACTGTACTGGGAAGCCTTCCCAATTGCATACTCGCCTGCTTTTGGTTCTCTCAAAACACTTTCAGGCATCGACAATAGCGTAAACATCTTCACGCCACAAATCGAAGAACGGAAAGAGACTAGCATCACCAGCAAAGATAGTAAACTCGTATTAAGTATCTACTCACCCAAAAGAAACGATCAGAATCAGAATTCAGAAAAAGAAAGAGTCCAAAAAAGAGTAGAAGTAACAAGTGACCGTAACATGAAACAAAAAGCTCACCGTATGACAGACAACTGCTTTTTTGGATGTTAGGAACCATGTTAAAACAACTTCTGGAAATTGTTGAAATATTTTCAAACGAAAAAAAGACGAAGAATGTCACCGATGCGTAATTCACGAAGAACTTAATACTACTAGAAAGCACAGGTTGAGGCTGTTGCAAACTCTTTGGAGCTCCACTTTTACGAAAAAAATCATCAGCGAATGTTACAGCGTTAGATAAGCCGATAATAGACAACCCCGTAAATTGGAGAACGATTACAAAACCATGAATGGGCAAGACGATTCAGGTTATTCGAAACTAATCGTAGTAGAACAAAATAGTAGAATGAAGCAAACAATAACATAACAAGTGATGGTGTACCTACGTAAATCATGTGGAACGCCTGGCATATCTAAGCAGGTTCACTGCGTAGATGCTCTTACTAGCCGCGCGGGGTCGCTTGCAATGATCATCGCTACACGTCAACAAAGTTCATCTGAAAATTCATCTGTTGGCAGTGATCATCTCTACACGTCAACAGCACAGTATATAGAATAAGCAGTACACAAACTAGACCTTTTTGAACACATTTTACCCCAAGCACCCACCGAATATTTCTGAAAATTGACGTAACTTTGGCAATACCAGCTGTACAGAGGATAAAGCATTTTGGCGGACTTTTTGAAAATTGTTAATTCAGAACAATATTAGAGGAAGGCAGTGTTTGCAATTTGCCATGCGAGAGAAATTTTCGAGAAAAGCACACAAAACATAGCTAACAACTAATTTAGTTAAATGTGTAAGTGTGCAGCCCATAAGAATCATGCCGCATTTCTCAGAAATATTCTTAGATGCATCTAACAAGAAATGGTAAAAACTCACCTACACAGTATTGGCTCACTAAACAACTAATTTTTCGTTCTTTGACTTAAGGACTTCAACTATAATAATATTTTAACTGTTATATGGTAGTTTCAAACTGGCCAACTAAATGATCAATTATTAGTTGAAGTGCACAACTAAAATTTTTCAAGTAATAGTACAAACCCAACTACCAACTAAATTGTTAGTTGTAATACGAATGTTCAACTAAATAATTTCGATTTAAGTATACATATACAGGCACTTCCATCAATTTTTTAAATGGTTGGTTTCCCCATTACAACTATTTTTCTGACGTTTCATTATTGAATTCGGAGACCCACATTGTGACGTATTTTCCCACACGATAAACGAGAATAATATCCATAAACTATAGCCGCGCCGTAAAACGTAAACCAACTCATCATATGACGAATGACAGAAATCATATGAAAAACCATGTGCGTTTCGTCCGTGATACCACGGATTGTATGGAACGCTTGTCCATTGGAAGCCATCATATGAAAGTTTATTTTTTGGGGTTCCATATACCAGTTACGGTAATCCTCCACATATCATTTCTCTAAAACAAATTACGGCAACACTTTTTATCTTACTCCACTCGAAATAATTAATCTTAATCTCTCTGACAAGACTTATCAGCGTGCAAGCAATATTGTCCCTTTTTTCATACATTCATAACGCACGATGTTTATGAGTTTCCAAAACACTTTCTAAACATTAGCTTCAAAGACTAAATCTGCATCTCGTATTTCAAAAACACTCGAATAGTCCAGTCAAAATAGACACAAAAAAATCCAAACCTAGACAAAACTCCGACAGAGCTGAAAATTTACACAGACCTTTGAATAGTAGTACAGTCAAAGCGTCCGAATTTTGAGGTAAACCGTGCATTTTGGGTAGGCAGAAATTTTTTTAATGCAATGCGTGGGCAATGGTATAGAAAGCTTAAGTTCAAGTTTCTGGGGTCGCAGCTCCTGTCCTTTGGGCTCCATCTTCAAAACAAAAGAAGTTGGGGCACCCTCATATCTCCGAAACCATGGCTCCCACAAGAAGGTTGTGTAACTAAGAAAAAACACTTTTAGTTTTTTCTAAAAAATATATTATTTCATAAAACAATGCTGATCTTCAGCCGTGCAACTTACTACTCGCTTACTTATTCTCTAATCTTGACATTATATTGTCTCGGTTTGCTGACTCATCGTTCTGTACCGTGAGAAGATATTCGCGAAATTCTCGGAACTATGATGATGTTTACACAGCTGCGGATGCAGCTGTGTCAACATAGTAATAAAAATGCTGACTATCGAAAGCATTGCGATCTGGATATGTAACCTCTCCCCCGTTTAAATTAAAATTCTCCGGAATTTTTCCACTTTCTGGAATTTTGTTGGAAGTGAATTTCAACATTGATTTTTTTTATGCCTCAAAAACATCGCAAGTAGTTATTAATAAAATCGTTAGAATCGATGAGCCAACAATGTAGTGTACATTTTTATGGTATCTTATATTATTGATATATTTTAAATTGACAGTATTTGTAAGTATAATATTAGTAAAATTGAAATGTTTGGAAAAAATGTACTTAACATTGTCCGTGTAGAAAAATCTATCCACAAATTTTTCGTTAGTATTACTGAATGTTTGGTCTAAGTTTTGAATAGAACAGTTACTAACTGTTATCAAATATTTCCATTTAAATTTATTTTTTGGTCGTCACATTATTAATTAATTCAATGTTTTTTCATATTTTCACAAATCAAAATAAGTTTTTCTTATTTCTATTACATCAATTTTAGTCAACATACAGTCATTTCTCATAAGCAATTATTTAGAGGTTCTAACTCGTTTTTGTACTGCGATGTATTTTCAGAAACATACATTTTCTTCTTTATTTCGAGAATATATTCGTCATCCATTATAACTTGCAAATAATTAGTAGTGGGTAACGCTGTTATCAATTTAAAATCAACTAGTTAACATAAGTCTTTAAACTGTAATAGTCCTGTTTGTACTTTTTTTTTGTTTGTTTGTAAAAGTCAAGTTTTGTTTCGATTGGTGGTAGCACTAGAGTTAGTAACATCAGTGTAGGTAATACTAATGTTATCACCTGCAAATTTACGCGGTCTTTTAGTATTCGTTGGATGCTCTTTTTCTTTAACTTTTATTCTATATCTTGGTTGATTCTTATAGTAATTTCGTTTATAATTTTTAACTGGAATTATATTTCTACTTTCTTGATAGTCTTCTCTACTTTTATTTAGGTTACTAACAATTTTCTCTTTTCTATTTTGTGCTAACTGGACCAGACGTGCAGGACTAGCTTGCATAGCTTGGTCAGGCGTCATTCGAATTGTTGTATGGTACCTGCCGTTGTAATTGTTCACCGCTCTGTGAATTTTTTGGACTATACTTAAATCTAACTTACGCATTGCTACTAACTTTTCCTGTATGGTACTGTGGAATCTATTTATATCGCTGTTTCCCGTGTGAGTGTTAGGGGTAGTTAAATGTAGCTCTACTTGCTGTTCCCTTAAGAAATCTTGCAAGTTTATGGAATTAAATTCATTTTCTCCTACTAGTTTCTTTGGTTTCCCGAATTTAGAAAAATGTTCTTCCAGTGTTTCGACTTTTTTCGTCCAATGTCTATTTGGTAGATGATATGCGTATACTTTCTTCGTAAGTTTGTCTATCAAAGTTAAAAATGGCTGTTTTAGGAAGTAATAGACATCCATGTGAAGAATTTGGTTTGCATCTTTTGGAGTTTCACTGATTTTGTATTTTAATTTGATTGGTTTTCGCTCGTATTTAGTTTCCAGACATGTTTTGCAATTGTTTATTATTTTTGTGATTTCTTTCGAGAGGTTTGGATAGAATATCCTGTTCTTCAATTGATAATAGGTTTCTATTATTCCACTATGTAAACTTTCTTGGGTGTGATAAAGTGATATTTGCCTTTGTGCTTCTTCTAACGTTCGCATTTCAGTCGCGTGAAGAGTAGCTTTAATGAACTTTATATTCTTTTCTCGTCCAAAAAGCTCTATTAATAATTTTTTTATTTTGTGATATTCATGATACGATAATTCGGTGTAAATACCGATTTTACCGGGTACAATAAATCTTCTAAATAAGCCAATCCAATGTTCTCGATTTTTCGTCATATCAACATAAATTATTCTGCGATTATGCAGTGTTTCCATTTCTTGTTGTACATCACAGGTTAAAATCAGCTGAGTTCTATATTTATTAACAATAGTCTCTTTTATAGGTATGTGATCTAATTGCTGTTCTTCTTGAGAATGAATCGTAGCGTCATTTGTTAAGGCGTTTACTGATTCGTTCGTCAATTGGCTTTTATCTTTGTTTTGAGGAATCCTACTCAAGAAATCGGCAACCTTATTTTGTTTTCCTTTTAAATACTCGATATCAAATTGGTATTCTTGAAGTTTAAGTAACCATCGTTGGTTCCTCTGACTAAATTCTTTTCCGCTATATTTTTTGTTAAGGTATTTAATGGGTAAGTGATCGGTGATAATTTTGAACCGATTACCCCATAAATATGGTCGAAAATACGTCACAGCCCATATGATGGCTAAAAATTCTTTATCAGTTACTGAATAGTTTTTTTCATGATCGTTCAGAGATCTTGACGCGTAACAAACTGGTTGTTCGTTTTGTGTTAAGACAGCTCCTAAAGCATAGTTACTAGCATCAGTGTATAAAGTGAATGGATTCGAAAAGTTTGGAAATTTGAGTATAGGATGTTTAATTATGCTCAATTTTAGCGTCTCAAACGCTTCGATGTATTCTGGATCGTTGGCATTTATATTTTTTCCTTTTTTTAAGTATTTGATCATAGGAGTGGCAATTTTTGCATAATCCTTAACAAATTTCCTGTAAAATCCCGTAACACCTAGAAAACCTTTTAGTTGTTTGTCTGTTTTAGGTAAAGGGTATTCTTGGATACATTTTATTTTATTAGGATTTGGCTTCATCCCTTCTGACGTTAAAATATGACCAAGAAACTCTGTGTTTCTCTTCATAAAAGAACATTTATCGAATTGAATTTTAAGATTATGTTCTGTAAGTTTATTGAAGATAAGTGTGAGAGAATTAATGTGCTCTTGTAAACTAGTTGAGAATACTAATATGTCGTCTAAATAAACGACACAAATTTTGTTAATATGTTCCCGGAGTATGTCATTCATCAGCCTTTGAAAGGTGGCTGGAGCATTCTTTAAGCCAAAAGGCATTCTGAGATACTCATATAATCCAAACGGAGTAACAAACGCAGTTTTTTGGATATCGTTAGTGTGGACCTTAATTTGATGGTATCCCTTTGCCAAATCAATGGAAGTAAAGTACTGGGCTCTGCCGAGCTTGTCCAGGATACTATCTATGTTTGGAAGGGGGTACTTGTCGTCTAAAGTGATTTCGTTCAGTTTGCGATAATCAACGCATAGGCGAAATTTTTGCCGTCCCGAATTGTCAATTTTCTTAGCGACAACTACAATTGGAGAGGCGTATCTACTATTGGATTTTTGAATGATTCCCTGTTGTTTCATTTCCAACACTTGCTTCCGGACTTCTTCTTCGTGTTTTGGAGGGAGTCGATAGAGCTTAGCATGAATAGACTGGTCTGTACTGGTTTTTATTTCGTGGCAAGTAGAATCTGTCTTAGTTAGTAGATCCCCATCTTTATAAATAAGATGTTTGAATTTTTTTAAAAGAGTTCTCACTTCGTTTTCTTCTTCTGCGTTCAAGTGACTTAAATCTACATCTCTGTTGTTAGAATGAAGCTCAAAACAGTCGAAATTTAAGCTATTTTCTGAGGAATAAATTGGAATTGAACTACCATTGTTCAGAGTTAACGTTTTATTCTCAAAATCAATACTTTTACATATTTTGCTCAACACATCCATACCTATTAGTATATTGTATGGTTTATTCCCTAAATTACGTTTATACCATTTAATTGCTCCTTTTGGATCATAGTTGAACTCTTTTGGGATGCCTGTACTTATGAGATCTACAATTTCAGTTGTTACATTGTTGATCGTTTCTAAGTTCATTTTTATTCGGTCTAATACTTTAAATTTACTACAGTCAACGCTACTGGAGTTGATAATACTCATAGTTGAGCCCGTATCGAATAAACATTTATATTTTACTCCGTCGATCGTAAGATTAGCAAATATTTTGTTTGTTGTTGTTGTTGTTGTTTAGTTTATAAAAAACGCGGGCTCAATATTATGAACCGCTTCGTTCCTTGCATATTCAACAGGATTTGTATTAATTTGGCCTATATCCATTGGTTCGTGATGCTGAAGTGCATTTCTGAATTGCCCAGAAGGATTAAATGTGGGTCTTTGATATTGACCTGGATAATTGTTCTGATTTGTTCTAAAATTATTACGGAAGTTATTGTGCCTATACTGTCCCGAATTATTATTATTAATCCTTCGTTGACCGGAGTTAGTATAAATTTGCCTGAATTGGCCGGAATTATTTTTATTCTCATTATTGAAGCTACGGCGATTATGATCGTGAAAGCTAGAGACATTTCGATGAATATGGTCGTTTTGTAACCTGTAATTGTCGCGTCTGTAATTAGTATTTTTAGTTTGTGGATTGTGTCGAATATCACTTGTCATAAGGCTTTTATCTAAGTTATTGTGATCATATCCCACATATGAATATAACATGGTTTTAAGAGTATGGAGGTCGAATATATCCTTTACATCTCTTGACAGGTTTCCTGACACTAATTGTTTAACACGATTTATGAGTAGACTATGAAACGTATTCTTAATATCACTTGATTTTGTTTCGTAAATCGCGAAAGCATTTATGTCTCTTACAATGTTTTCTATTTTGAGGCTTAAATCTACAATTGAACTTACTTTTAAGTTTGTAATTTTCCATGAGATTTCCTTGTAGTTCACGCATGGTCGAAAATGTTGCACTAGGAGGATTTTTGCTGCTGCCCAATCTGCAGGTTGATTATTTAGGAGAAGATCCTTTGCTCCACCGATTATTTTTCCGTTGAAAACTACTCGCCAAAGCTCGGGTCTCAAGGATGCCGCTACTGCTTCCATGTGTGTGTCCACCGCATGAATAAAGTTGGCCAGGTCGTTAGCATCTCCTTCAAATTGTTTTAAATATTTAATTTCCGCCATCATCCTGGCTGCCATGCTTGGAGGTGGAGTAGCAGGAGTATTGTGAGAAGACAGTGATTCCAATGCTGCTATGAGTCTGCTTGTAATTTCCGTGTCCATTGCGTCTGGTGTGATGAACTTCAGGAGTTTATCCTCGATTTTCCGTGGAATGATTGGTTGATTGAAACCAATCAGGAGTACAAAGTTAAGAAGTTGGTGTTGGTAACTTTGATAAGTAGGTGAGTTGTTTTAGTTGGGCCCAATGTATAGATCTTCGATAGATCTTTAGAGGTGCACAATTTGATTAATTAATCAAATATTTCATTTTAAAAGGCTCACTGATTTTTAGCTATATCGCGCCCGATTATTCTGCGTACAGGACTCTTCCCAGTCTCAAGAAGGTTTTTAAGGCTTTCAATACTTTTGTGCCTCCTGACAAGAATAATTTACCGGATTGGTTATTTAATTTATTCTGATTAAAAAACACAACGCGTATTTTCGTTTATTGGATCCTGCAAGTATAGACAGGATCCTACCGACTGCGCCACTAAGAAAAAACACTTTTAGTTTTTTCTAAAAAATATATTATTTCATAAAACAATGCTGATCTTCAGCCGTGCAACTTACTACTCGCTTACTTATTCTCTAATCTTGACATTATATTGTCTCGGTTTGCTGACTCATCGTTCTGTACCGTGAGAAGATATTCGCGAAATTCTCGGAACTATGATGATGTTTACACAGCTGCGGATGCAGCTGTGTCAACATAGTAATAAAAATGCTGACTATCGAAAGCATTGCGATCTGGATATGTAACCTGTATGGCAAACTTGCGTAGAATAAAATGTTTAGCAAGTTGGTCATACATTACTTTTACGTTGGGTCAATAATAAAAAAGTTACAGGGCAAAAACCACACACAAAAAGGGGGGAACATCTTTCGGGCGCCACAACTTTTTTAATTTCACGTTTAACGCGAAACACATTGAGATACTATTCCAAGATAATTTTGTCACAAATCGTTTGCGGTATTGATTAATGCAATCACTGCATATTAACGGGAGTTATTTTATCCCAAAGGGGAGAAAGTCGCGTGAAAAACTCGTTTTTAGGCCAAATAATCGGCTTTTGATGGCAAACCCCCGTTGCGAAACTCGCGGAGCATTTTGGTAGGCAAGCAAATTTTTGGTGCAATGTGTGGTATGCTCGACTGGCTGCTTAAATTCAAGTTTCTGGGGTCGCAGCCCCAATCCTCTGCGCTCCATCTTGAAAACAAACAAAAAGTGGGGCACCCCTATATCTCCGGAACCATGACCCCCACAAGAAAAATGTGTATGGCAAACTTGCGTAGAATTAAATTTTTAGCAAGTCGTCCATACATCAATTTCACGTGGCATCAATAACTAAAAAGTTATAGGCCTAAAACGACATCCAAAAAGGGGGAAACATCTTTCGAGTGCCACAAATCCATTGTTTTCACTTTAACCCCAAAACACATAGAGAATAACTTTAAGACCATTTTGTCGCAAGCCGTTTGCGGTATTGATCGTTTTGAACGCTGTACACTGGCGGGAGCTATTGCATCCCAAAGGGGGAAAACTAACGTGAAAAACGCATTTTTAGGCCAAAAAATCTGAATCTGATGGCAAACCCCCCATTGCAAAACTTACGGAGCATTTTAGTGAGCAGAAAATTTTTAATTGCCATGAGTAGTATGCCTTTATGTGAGCTTAAATTGAAGTTTCTGGGGTGGCAGCTCCAATCCCCTTGGCGCCATCTTGAGAACAAAAAAAAAGT